>JAUTDX010000325.1:0-169940 GCA_030844895.1 Ambrosia x helenae
ATTAATAAGGGTCTAGGGTATTTTTTGTATTTTGCAAAACCAATATCCAAGTTTCTCTAGTTCTCTCTCCCTCCGTAATCCTCTTTCCAGCAACTAGTTTTCACCCCAAACCTTATAACCAAAATCCACACTTATCCCATTCATCTATGTAGCCATACAACTCCCAACAACTGTGATTTAAATGATTCTGTAATCCGCTCATGCTCCAAAAAGCAGTGTTCATGAATTTGTAGTTTTTTATCGGATTTTAAATATGGGTGATTACATTCGTATTCTACAGAGGTGTTTTCATTCCTTTCGTGTGTATTGTATAGATATTTAGCTTAGTTATCACGCTAATTATCCGATTTGTAGATCCAGCGGTTCCCAACCAGATTCATTGCTCATCCGATTATTAGCACACTATTTGTATGTTCTCAGCTAGTGATAGTTGACTATAGGTTGTTAGCTAGGTTAAATGGTTGTTTTAGTGCCATAAAGGCATTTTGGTCATTTAGGTTTGATCGAATATGTAGGGTTCACACGAATGGTCAACCCATTCATGTATATCTAGGGCGAATAGGTTATACGCCCCAACCCACTCGTGTGAACATGACCCGTTCACCCAAATGGATAGGACGAATGGTCTGCAACATATATATGTGTGCATCTCATTCTCCCAGACCAACCTTTGTCGAATATGTGTAACAAACCACTGTTCAAGTGAAATCCGAATAGAGAAGCATTTGAAATGACATCTTGTGCATGTTCTGTGTGTCTAAACATCTTCTATATTATCGCATACGTTCGTGTGTAGATACCATACTCACACGATTGATAACTCCGTGAATCTAGGATTTGTATGATTGAATCCAACGGTCCTAGAAGTGATATCAGAGCTTTGGCTCGATTCACGGGTTTTTTTTTGCTAAGAATAATTCGGATTGCATTTAGATTTATCACTGGAATTGGGAGTTTTTGGTTTTTTAGAAAAAACCCACTTTTCTTATTTTGAACATTTACTCCAATTTGTATGATGTCTCATGGTTAAATGTTGGATTTTATGATCACGAAATGTTTAAAAGAACTTTTCTAAGATTTCTGAATCAATAGATCATTAAACACATCATCTAGTTGAAACAATCGAGTGCAAAAAGCCAGTTTTGTGATAGAGATCCGCAGGCCGAATAGGTTAGTTTACATGAATAGATTTCTCATTCATCTGAAGTTTAGACGAAGAGCTCAGTTTACACACGAATAGTTATCCCTTTCGTGTGTGTTTACACAAAGAGTTATTCCATTTGTGTGAAGCTTAGATGAAAAACTCAATTTACACCAACACAAATGATATAGAATGTTCTACTTCTTGAAGTTGGAGTTCAATTCAAGCAGGAAACTGATGCTATTACTGATAGATTCCAGGCTTGTCTGTTCTAACTGTTTCGAGCTCCAAGGTTAGATCGAGAGATTATTAGAAAATGATCAGAATCTTGCTCGCAATCTTAGCAATTACTTAACAGCCAATAAAGTTTTGAAAGCAAATGAAATAGATTTTAAAATCATACATGAGATTTTAAAGAAAGAAAATTCTGAGATTTCTAAAAACTCTTGCTAGCAAACAATCCGCGATTGATAATTATATTAATTTGCTTGAGGAAATGAAGAAACAATTAACGCAAGCAAGAAATGATTATGAAAAAGCCAAACGTAAGCTAGAAGGTTTTGAAATGGCTAGGTATGTGATAGATAAAAACTTGATTGATACTAAGAACCTAACAATGAAAAGGGGATATCGAGGAATTAGTTGCAATACACGTTTTCTAAGTATACAGAAAGTGCAATTGAAACTAAAGACTGTATCAGAGGAGGATCTTGATAAGGTTGAAATACAAGGTGTCTGTGAGGACCCTAATGAAGGATCCCTGGAAGCTGAGAAGGCTTAATCAGGTTCACATGTTCATCTTGAAAATCACATTTTTGGTGAACCTAAACTGGAAAATAAGCACTTTCACTTTCCTGAAGGCACAGAAGGGCTCTACTTGATGGTGGTTTTTTGATAAAGATTTTCCTATTAAAAATGTTAATCAATCTTTAATTTAGCATGTTTTTGAAGAAATGCTAGTTCCCAAAGCTCAGATCAGAAAACATTTTGATCAAAATAAACAAGTTGATCACAAATCCAACAAACATGTTAATAAAAAACCATCATGGGAACAACCAAAAGGGTCCCAAGATCAAAGAAATCAAGTTTGTGAAAATGAAAGGTACTGATCAGATGAGAGATTTCCATCAAAATCACCAAAGAAAATTTTCACCTAGATCATATGATCCTCACACATATCCAAGTACCTCTCGATTTGAAAGTTCTTATGGAAGTAATTCACCAGGTGAGTCTCCAGAGTATGTTGAGTGGTGATCCTTTTATGAGTGTGGTGAAGTTGGACATTTGATTGCTAACTGCCATATATATTTGAGGAAATTGAAGAGAAGAGTTGATGATTCCCCAAGACCCAGCAATTCTGGTCAATAAATCCAAAGGTGACACAACCATTTTTATGATAAAAGAAACAAAATTGTTGCTGGTCAGAAATTGAATACTGATAAGGTTCCAAAAGCTAAGGGGAGCTCCAAGGCTAAGCAAACAGTGAAGCCTAAGGTCGATCCAAAGCCTCATCCATCAAAGATAAACTCTAAGATGGATCTAAAGGCTATTTTTTTTATTTTTTTTTTCAAAATCTAAACCGAAACCAAAACATGTATGGAACCAAAATCAGTTGTAATATCTAAGGGATCATCATATGGTAATTTAGCCATAACACCAATTCTAAAAGACAAGTGGATTCAAGTTCTAATTATTGAAGACCTTGCCGACCAAAGACCATCAAGGCTTGGGTCCCCTTCCCAAACTAATATTTGAATGAGTGTGCAGGGTGTTCCAGGAGGAACTATCAACAGTCCTTGGCTTGTTGGCAGTTGGGCATCCTAGCACAAAACAGGTGACTTATTGCTTTTGCAAGTTGATCAGAATATATTTGGAGGATAGGTGACATTTGCTGATAGAATGAGAGGGTGGGTTATCAAAGAATAAGAAGAATGAGAAAAAATAAGAGAAGAAAGAAAAAAAATGTCTAGTTATAGTTAATTCATGAACCATTGTTTCAATTTTAAAAACAGGTGTCAGTAATGTAGAAGAGTGGAGTGTGTGGTTGCTGTAAAATGGTTCCTTCATTATATAAAGGGTTGCCCGACCGAAGATCTATGGTACGATAATGACGATAAGATGGATCTTTTTTACCTTAGTAATTCAGTCTATGGTGGTTGCAAATTCGACGCTGCATCCACAACGGGTGGATGTCAATTCTTGGGAGGGTTATTAGTAACATGTAAAAGCAAGTAGTGGACATCTGTTATATATCCTTGCAACCTGCGAAACCGAAATGTTAGTTACATTGAGTTGTTGTTTCCAGGTTCTTTGGATACGCCAATACATGAGTGAGTATGGTTTGCCATTTCTTAACAAACCCATTTTTGTTGGTAATGAGACTACCAAAGCGATCACTAACAATCCAGTGATCATTAAAGTCCACACTGACTACCAATATGCCGATCTATTTACCAAAGCATTTGACAAATCCAAATTTGATTATCATTTAACGGTAAACGACATTTTAGGAAAATATAAGTAGACGACATTGGAAAATCAGTTTTTTTTAAAGTCGTTCTTCTATAAGAAAATCCAAAAAGTAATTTTAGTTTATTTATTTTATTTAATTTGTGCATTTTAGGAGGAGAAAAGTTCCATAGAAAAACATCAAAAAATCTCAAAAATATAAAAAACATTAGAAAATCAAAAATGAGTTTTCACTGTAAGAAAAAGAGAAAGTGATAGTACATAAGTGGACCGTGGGGGTTTATTAAAACCTAAATTTTAAAACGATACACAACTTTACAAATTATATACCGGTATGCATCAAATCATTTTAAAGTTGGCACGGTAATATAAATAGATGACATGAAGTCGAGGGGAGTTACACCCCATTGGCATATGGTCTTAGTATCGAAATTTCGTTTGATAGATTGCCAAAATCTGAGGTTTCGGGTTTTTGTATTGTTGACCCATCCGGATGTCACACCCTGGTCAGAGGACCCCCAAGCGTGTGACGTGTTGGTACCTGGTTACAAATTTTATTTATTTATTTTTTTTTTTATCGCAGCGAAATTTATTGGTCCCCAATAGATAATAAGAAACCTTTAAAAAAAAACTTTGATATATATATATATATATATTTTTGGATTAAAAATCCTTAGTACAAAATATTTATTCAAAACATCCTGTCGTAACACAAGTTTACAACATAAAAGGAAATAAACTTTCTTAGGCCTGAGGAGTCGATGTATCCCTTCGGCGTTTATTCCTGTCTATATATTTTAAGCCACCAGGTATCTTATGCCTAGGGAATCTATATATCCTTTCAGCATGCACCTGTGCCTAAAATATATTTATTCATCACCTGAAAATGTTTTTAAAAATAATACGTCAGCAAAAGCTGGTGAATAACGTTTATGTGACACAAATCATTTTATACATGCAGCATATTAAATTATTTAACCATAGTTGGATTTAGTAATCTACACATTCAGCATAACTATCGTATACACTGGCATAGGAATTCAAGTAATCCGCAACTTTAAGATGCACTACTATCGGTGTCTTTAAGTGTTTTACGCCTCTGGACTACTGCTTTATTTATGCCAGACCCACTAGATCATAATCATCGTGTGTGTATTATTTGATCAAATCATACGTATACATTATAGCCTGAATGCTATCTATAGATTACCCTCTACGTTTTAAACAATCAATATTTTGCATGCGGGTTTTGAAAATAAAACATAACATTTTATAAATTTTGAAAGCAATAAACGTATTCACCTTGGCAGTATAACCACGCCACTAGATTTTTGGATATCAACCTGGTTGAAAGCGGATATAACGTCGGGTTGGATCTTCCTTTCATACTATATATATTGCTTTATAATTATAAGTGCTTAACAATTTAAAAGTTTGATGTGAAATGAATCGTTCAAACTGAAGCTTTATATAGTGAAAGTTGTACGTGATGGCCAAGTAAATCGTAGGTATAGGATTGAAATGTGTCTTCAAATTATACTACCACTACTCATATTGATACACGTCTACCATGCACAGAAGATGATACATATTAATCTTACTTTAGCTTGATGCCCAAGTTTACTTGTGATGAGAAGATAAAAATCCTCACATTCCTCCACGTAATACAATGATCAATCCATATCTCATTTTGATATTACACCATTATAATTATATTATTATTGTTATTACGTACAGAGTGAATTCTTAGATTAATTTTGATTATTATTATTATTATTATTATTATTATTATTATTATTATTATTATTATTATTATTATTATTAGTTTATCTCAAATAATGTTTTCTTCTAATAACTCTTAATACTTGACGTTTTATAAATTTTAGAGTATGCCACAGAAATCTGTCAATTTTTCTCTACGATTTTAGTTAAGGTTTGTTAAGAACGGAGTATGGTAAAATATAATATTTTAAATGGTCTCTTATAATAGTAAATGCCCGACTAGACAGTTCTTAATTCCAATAGCCATTTTACTTGCTACTCATTATTTACTTATTGGACGATACTTAATATATGAGTGTCATACATATGTTACGATAAGTTAGGTTGAATGTTTTAACCTATTCCAATAATGAAAATGATTATTCTTTCCTAGTTTGATGACATGTATGTTTCAAGATCTATGAGAAGATCGTGAAATTCATTTTGTTGTTCTTATCCTTTCCTGGGTTAATGATATTATTGTGTCTTTAATTGTAAAACATGGCATCAATCTTGGTGACCAAGTTTTCACACAAATATGTATTTATATACATATAAATTAAAAATATAAATATGGAGTGGCATTTAAATGCATTCAAATTCTGACGACTTGATGTCACAAATATATCATTTACTTAAAAATATAACTTTAAAATATATGTGTATGTATATATATTCTTATTTTATATATTACATACACATATTCGCAAGTACATTATTATATAACTGGTTTAGCCCAAAATGTTGTTTTCTTTATAACTTTTAAATATAGTATTTTATATAGTTTCGAGTATGTCGTTGAAACATGCTAAATTTATTCTGCGTTTTGACCTAAGTTTTAATAAAAATAGAGCATGGATAAATATAATATACTTTACTATTATGGTAACACAGTTTTTGATAATAACACATACTCATCTAGATACCGCATGTCCTAATGGTCATGTTATTTTGTACTTGAGCGTTTAATAATATACGCTATATAAATTCTTACACTTTATTTATATCAAAAAAATCAAGATGTTACATTCTCCCCACCTTTATTTAAATCTCTTCCTCGAGATTTGTTTTGAGTAGATTTCAAAAACTTATTTTGGGTAAAATCTTAATATCCTATTTCTGACTTATATGTCTTTTGTTGGTATTATCTTAGGTAACCATTTTACTATATCTCAATTTCCAAATATTTCTTCCTTCATTCCTTGAATGAGTACACTCTTCTCTATGTATAGTTTATTATTTTATTCATAAAAGTGAGAGAAGCTTTTAATGTACGTACTCACTTACTACTCACATATATTATTCATGTCTTAATCTAGTAAAACCTTATGTCATTCAAAGCATTTCTTAGTATAACTTCACTACAATAACCATCTTTCTAGTTGATTTTATTCCATGATATATCATTGATCTAGAAATAAATAGTCAATTCTTAGAACTACCTTAAATGGCCAAAACTACAATTTATAATTTCTATAAATATAACAAAATACGGCAATCTTATAACTATCTATAATTAAACTCCCATTATTTGGTTTGTCCTTTCAAGTGACGATCTTACCCGATATACTTATCTTTCACTAGACATAGGCAGTCATTTATCATCTAATTAACTTACTTTCCTTAAGTATTTTATCAAAATGTCTTATATCAAATCCTTTAATGTCTCATATCGCATCCTCTGCTTAAAACAATTGTTTAATATTTGTACTTATATAATCTAACTTATTCCAAGAAACTATTCACTATTCTCATCTTTCGATTCCTTCCTAGTCGTCTTTTTATTTCCTTGCTTGCTTAACTTCTATATCCTATAAAAGTATATCACATAATGTATCATCGAAACTCTCTCCTTTTTTTTTTTTTTTTTTACCATGTGAAATGTATCGTACACTTTTTTTTTTCCATCCCTCCTGGTAATTGCAATAGTAAACCACTGGTCTTAATTCTCTTAAAATTCTCAAATAGTCCGTCCAAAAGTAACCTTAACCTTTCGTTTTTTTTTTTTTTTTTCTCTTAAATACTTTGCATCACTTGTACTCTAACCTTTCGAGTCAACGCATCTATATTATCTTCTTATGATCATATCATAGCCATCTTACATCATTATGACTAAGAATATAATTTGACTACTTTGTCACAATTTAATAACACTATATTTCTACAAACAAACTATTTCATTTCCTATGGTTTTGGGAGTATTCAACCAAACATAAGTCTAGAGCATCATCAATTAGATTACTTAACATTCCATTACTCCTTATATGTATTATTACACCCTAAGTTGACGAGTCATCATTATCACCATCATCTAAGTACTTACATTTATTATCGGCTTATAAATTTGGTTTCTAAGTAAACCAATTGTCTACTTTCCACTATAACTATTATACACAATCTACTCAATTTATAACCACACTACTTGTGATCGTAATAGCTACAGACTGATCACTTGAACTTGCCTCTCATGATTAATGTTAAATTTCTAACTTTGAAGCGTATGTGAATAGCTTTACCCATGATGACCGACATCCCTGTATAGGATCATATTGTTTTCTTCCATTTACTAGACACAATTATATTTATATTTTCAATTTCAAATAATTAATATTATAATAGTCCCTTTGTAGATATCGGGTATGGTTTTATTTTATTATCGCACCTGTTTCTAAGCTGAAAACGTGCTGAAAAGGCTATTAGCTTTAGATGTTATGTAGCTATATATCACTTCTAATCAACATCTACATATCTGTGGTTTTCTAGTTGTTTCAGACTTTATTTTGATTCACTAAGACATAAGCATTAATCAACATGATAAGATTTACTAGTATATATACATATACATATGTTATAAATTCACAATTACTATAATTAAGTGTATTTGTATGGACATTCTAGTTGCCCCATCACATGTCCTATAGTGGTGTCTAATTTGGATCTTCCATTTTCCTTTTATGGCCTCTAGCTATTTGACTTGTATTTAGAATTCCTCATAGTCCTCTAAACTCAAGTTTAAGTATAGACACTAACGATTAGTATCTAATTCTCTTAAACTAATGTTCTAGTATCAATCAAACCACGAGTTGGTAAGCAATACACTCCCACAACCAAATTGACATGCCTACTATCTATTGATTTCAGTACAATACGATGGTTGCGAGATCATGGTAGTGTCATTCATTAACCTTCATACTGGCCAGGTATGAAAGCAATCTATGATACACATCATGATACTCCCAACTATCATATTGTGCTTCCATCATATAGAGTTCGACATGTATATAACTTTTTTTTTTCCATTTTTTTTATAGACAAAGGAATGCCCAAATCCTATAATCGAGGCCTTATAAAACACATAATGTATTATGTTATTAATGCAACAAGAAGTATATCAAAGCCCTATATCCCATTGTAAAGACTATAATCTTATCCATAAGAGTCCAATCTTAATCTGGTTAAAGCCTAGACACTATCAAGTATCTAATTCGCTAAAACCTGTGGCTCTGATACCAACCTGTCACACCCTGGTCAGAGGACCCCAAGCGTGTGACGTGTTGGTACCTGGTTACAAATTTTATTTATTTATTATATTTTTTTTTTATCGCAGCGAAATTTATTGGTCCCCAATAGATAATAAGAAACCTTTAAAAAAAAACTTTGATATATATATATATATTTTTGGATTAAAAATCCTTAGTACAAAATATTTATTCAAAACATCCTGTCGTAACACAGGTTTACAACATAAAAGGAAATAAACTTTCTTAGGCCTGAGGAGTCGATGTATCCCTTCGGCGTTTATTCCTGTCTATATATTTTAAGCCACCAGGTATCTTATGCCTAGGGAATCTATATATCCTTTCAGCATGCACCTGTGCCTAAAATATATTTATTCATCACCTGAAAATGTTTTTAAAAATAATACGTCAGCAAAAGCTGGTGAATAACGTTTATGTGACACAAATCATTTTATACATGCAGCATATTAAATTATTTAACCATAGTTGGATTTAGTAATCTACACATTCAGCATAACTATCGTATACACTGGCATAGGAATTCAAGTAATCCGCAACTTTAAGATGCACTACTATCGGTGTCTTTAAGTGTTTTACGCCTCTGGACTACTGCTTTATTTATGCCAGACCCACTAGATCATAATCATCGTGTGTGTATTATTTGATCAAATCATACGTATACATTATAGCCTGAATGCTATCTATAGATTACCCTCTACGTTTTAAACAATCAATATTTTGCATGCGGGTTTTGAAAATAAAACATAACATTTTATAAATTTTGAAAGCAATAAACGTATTCACCTTGGCAGTATAACCACGCCACTAGATTTTTGGATATCAACCTGGTTGAAAGCGGATATAACGTCGGGTTGGATCTTCCTTTCATACTATATATATTGCTTTATAATTATAAGTGCTTAACAATTTAAAAGTTTGATGTGAAATGAATCGTTCAAACTGAAGCTTTATATAGTGAAAGTTGTACGTGATGGCCAAGTAAATCGTAGGTATAGGATTGAAATGTGTCTTCAAATTATACTACCACTACTCATATTGATACACGTCTACCATGCACAGAAGATGATACATATTAATCTTACTTTAGCTTGATGCCCAAGTTTACTTGTGATGAGAAGATAAAAATCCTCACATTCCTCCACGTAATACAATGATCAATCCATATCTCATTTTGATATTACACCATTATAATTATATTATTATTGTTATTACGTACAGAGTGAATTCTTAGATTAATTTTGATTATTATTATTATTATTATTATTATTATTATTATTATTAGTTTATCTCAAATAATGTTTTCTTCTAATAACTCTTAATACTTGACGTTTTATAAATTTTAGAGTATGCCACAGAAATCTGTCAATTTTTCTCTACGATTTTAGTTAAGGTTTGTTAAGAACGGAGTATGGTAAAATATAATATTTTAAATGGTCTCTTATAATAGTAAATGCCCGACTAGACAGTTCTTAATTCCAATAGCCATTTTACTTGCTACTCATTATTTACTTATTGGACGATACTTAATATATGAGTGTCATACATATGTTACGATAAGTTAGGTTGAATGTTTTAACCTATTCCAATAATGAAAATGATTATTCTTTCCTAGTTTGATGACATGTATGTTTCAAGATCTATGAGAAGATCGTGAAATTCATTTTGTTGTTCTTATCCTTTCCTGGGTTAATGATATTATTGTGTCTTTAATTGTAAAACATGGCATCAATCTTGGTGACCAAGTTTTCACACAAATATGTATTTATATACATATAAATTAAAAATATAAATATGGAGTGGCATTTAAATGCATTCAAATTCTGACGACTTGATGTCACAAATATATCATTTACTTAAAAATATAACTTTAAAATATATGTGTATGTATATATATTCTTATTTTATATATTACATACACATATTCGCAAGTACATTATTATATAACTGGTTTAGCCCAAAATGTTGTTTTCTTTATAACTTTTAAATATAGTATTTTATATAGTTTCGAGTATGTCGTTGAAACATGCTAAATTTATTCTGCGTTTTGACCTAAGTTTTAATAAAAATAGAGCATGGATAAATATAATATACTTTACTATTATGGTAACACAGTTTTTTGATAATAACACATACTCATCTAGATACCGCATGTCCTAATGGTCATGTTATTTTGTACTTGAGCGTTTAATAATATACGCTATATAAATTCTTACACTTTATTTATATCAAAAAAATCAAGATGTTACACCGGAGACGGACTGGTTGTCTCTCAGAAATGAATCAAAGGCACATGTGTCGTATGTTGGGTTCGCAGTCGAGCTGAGACACCTCTATGTCATCTTACGCTGATTTGAGATGACCGGGACTCCAAGAAAGAGCAAAAATAAAAAAATAAATGCCAAAACCTAATTCTCACTAAGAATTCAAAAAGCTAAAAAGGAAACAATCAAAACACATATAGCAAATTGTACCGAAAATCAAAATGGTATTCGCCCTAACCTTGGCAAGGATCGCAATGGTCTCTTTGTTGCATCGTTCATACAGACCTGATCACCAGTGAACTCGTGCGTTGTCGAAAACGGTTGACAACAATATACTCACATGTTACGGTTTTGTGCATACCTTGATAAGGGAATGTGTCGTGTGTGTGGGAACCACAGACCTAGAGTATAAGTCTAACTAATTAATCATACTTGATGTGTCCAACGAGTAAATTTGCTTTTAAGGTTTAAGTGGATAAGAATATCGGTATTTATTTGTTTAATGTTTATCTTAAGATTAAAAAGTTGAACAAAAAGTTGTCTTGTCAGGTCCAAATATGATTCTCTTACCGGTGATGCTCACAAAAAGATTGTCTGTGAATATTTATTTACTGTTTTCTTGTCTTTAATTTTGAAATTTGAAAAACCCACAAAAATTTTAGGTTTGTTTTAGCTTAAATTTTTTGAAAACTTCAAAAATATTTTATTTTCAATTTGTCTTCGAGTAACCGATGTTGGAATACTAAATACTTCAATTAGAATTTCAGATTGGAAGCCGAAACACAATAAATTATTTATTTTTGAAAAATTCAAGGGTGAAAATGTAACTTTCATAAGTTAAAGGGTTAAAAATAATAGGTTTAAAAGTTCAAGGTGAAAATTGAAAATATTCAAACGTTCACGAGGAGAAGGAGTCATTCGTTCAAACTTTACAAGCGAATGAGTCATGTATTCAGATGGTGGTCAAAATGGACTACTTTTGGAAGCTTGATAAGTGATTACGGTCCATTGACTTCATGTAATTCAAAATTTGAGAATTATGATTCAGTCCGTTTTTTGTCGTTTCTAATGGAAGTTGTAGTTTTCTGTAGTTTTTATTTAATCTTACTGCAGGATCAGGCACAACAAGTCTGCTTATCATTATTCAACAACAAAATATGAAGCTAAATAAGACCCGAACCTGAACAACAAGAACCTGACATTCCATGTTTAGGGTAACCAGATCGTGGTAAAGCTCTAGCAACCGAAGCTGAAAAAGATGTGAATTGAGAAATGACAGTGAACTACTAAAACATAAGTTGATTTTTGAAATTGATCTCCGTATTCATTACAAAACTGTCAATCAGAAGATTTCTTGATTCCTCCCAAGTTATCGAAGCTAGAAGAAGATCAAGACAAGATCTTATAAAACCACGATACAAGCTTAAAACAAAAAGCATTCAAGTCTTTAGGGGGAGTCTGTTAGTACACTGCGGTGTATATCCCCAATTTAAAGAATGCCATATTTGAGGATTTGAAGACTTTAAGACCATAGATCACTAGCTAGGTTCAGAGGGGAGTTTGTAACTACACTTCATGTAAATCCCCAGCTAGGTGATAGGTTAAGTCTGTAGATCACTAGATAGGTCCAAGAGGGAGATTGTTAGCACACTATTTGTATGTCCCGAGCTAGTGATAGTTTACTATAGGTCGTTGGCAAGGTTAAACGATTATTTTTATGCCATAAGGGCATTTTGGTCATTTAGGTTTGGCCGAATACCTAGGGTTCACATGGGTGGCCAATTTATTCATGTAATATGTAGGGTGAATAGATAGTAACTATGATACCTATTCTCCCCAACACATTCATGTGCACACGACCCATTTGCCCAAATGGATAGGGCGAATGGGTATGGACTATATATATGTGTGTGTGTGTGTGTGTGTGCTACTCATTCTCCCAAGCAACCTTTGTCGAATCTGTGTAATGAACCTTTGTTCAAGTGAAATCTGAATAAAAAAGCATTTGAAAGTAATTCTTGTGAGTGTTTTGTGTGTGTAAATATCTTCTATATTAACGCATACGTTCGTGTATTGATTCCACACATACACGATCGATAACCCCGTGAATCTAGGATTTGTGTTATTCAATCCATCGGTTATCCACCGGTTATGTCAATTCATTACCTTTATATATTTGAGTTTTGTACTTCTAAAAAATATATTAGAATTTCAGTGATACTGATATATCTAATAATATAAATTATCTATAAAATAATATCGGGTAAATTTAACTAAAAAGTTATAGAAATTTACAAAATTAGTTTTTGAAAAATAAATATTGTTGCTTTACATTTTTTTCATAAATAAACAAGACAATAGAGTGTCAAGAATCAAGAACTACCTTGATCTCTATACGTATGTGATGCTTCTAGAAAAAAACTTTTGATATAGGGTGGTGACCGGACCGTCACCATCTTTAAACCACCACATCTTCCTAACCGTTTCTTTTTCGCCTGAGAAAGGGGAAAGGAGAGAGTGACGGAAGAGAGAAGGGGTAGAGACGAGGGTGGTGGCATGACCATCAGTATCGTATATTCTCCTATTTAAACCCCTTTTTTGTTTTGTTTGGAGAGGGAGAGACAGAGACAAAGAGATAGAAGAAATGAGGAGATGTAAGTCATTGCCCGCCATAGCTCCGCCGCATCCTTCACCTACGCTGCTTCTAATGGATGGTGGCGATGGTGGTATGCTTGGAATTTTTGTTGGGTGGCGATGGTGGCGTTATTATCGGTGAGGCTTTCCTCTATCTTGTAAAACCATCCCCTACAAAACCGTCTGAAGGCTTAAAACCACCAATAATGTTGTCGGAAACCCTAAGAAAAACCAATACATCATAGGACTGTTATGTGTGGTGATGTAGAGAAGCAATAGAAAGGCGGTGGCGGATGGGTTTTTCAAAAGGAGAAAGAAAAAATTAGGGTTTTTAGAGAGGGGATGGGGGTTAGATTGTGGTGGTGGTGGAGCTTGGTGGTCGCCAACCTCATTTTTGTTCAATTATGGTTGTAATTTTGTTTCCAGATTTGTCTATTATGGCTATAACTTTCGTGCTATGGCTATAACTTTGGTGCTTGAGACCCTACTTTTGTGGTTTCCGACCGCTCTTTGACGGTTCCCTTTGGGAGCGACGTTTGTATAGCCGATTTACTACTTTTGTTTATTTTTGTTTTGGTCGTTGTTTGATGATTAGGGGCTTTTGATTGTGGTTGTGCATGTGTTCATGGGCTATGATTGTGTTGTACGAATGGTTTATGTAAGCTTGGCGTTGCAGGTATGGAGGACGGTAGGTGTTCACACGTACCTCCCCTGCAACCCTTCTGTGATAACCGAATCCGTATAACTAGTTTATACCCTGGTAGCGTCCCAGGATAGACAAATCTAATATAAAGTGAGAAGCTTAGTATACCAAATGATATGATGGATATCTATTAAAGTGAGAAGCTTAGAAATCAAAATCAAAAACGATTTTGTAAAGTAATAAATTAGTTCAACGTTAGAATAAGAAAAACATAGATTATTACCTTGTCACCTAAACACATATTCCAAACTTGATAATATTAGAAGAAAGTAAGAAGAAAGTACCCATACATAGTAGCAACCATGCATGACGAAAGCACACTTACTTATCCATCTCAAGATAATTTATTCTTAAATGCAACAGCTTCAACCTTCCTCCTGCATATTTGATAGAAAAAATAGTAAAGATCAAGAAGCATACAAATACGAATACAAGAATTAGACATTTAGGAACTAAACAGGTCCTCATATTTCTATCGAGAACAAAGATGATGATTCCATCATCTTTCGTATCCAATTTTAACCCATAAAATCTAGGTGGCAACAACGGTTTACATGGTAGCACTGATTTACAGAGTTGAAGAAGGGAAAAATGAAGTTGATACTTTTTTCTTATTTAAAATCTAACTTAATACTTTTTTCAACCTTTATGATCATACACAGCTATAATAAAAACCATAGCTAAGTTTATTTCACATGCTCATATTTTAATTAAAAAATTAGGATATGGACATGGTATTATGGTAACCTACTCTTGTAGCTCAAGCATGTAACACAATATGCATATGTTCCATATGGGCTGATGGCCATATATTTGCATATATTCACCAATCAGGGTCTGCAGTAAAAATCAAAGTAGAATATTATAAGAGATACATACAGAATGCATTAAATGAAGGAAATCTAAGAACTCACAACAACCAATCTACTGATGTTATCCAATGTGATCTTACCATTAAACAACTTGGCAAATCCTAGAATTCATCATTGGAAACACGCGCACCACACCTAACCTGAATATTGGTCAAATAACATATGCACAACTCTGTACTTTCTATGTAGCTGTTTGAAAAAAAAGGGTCTAGATTCTTCGTGTAACACTTTTCGGATTTTACAAATCCATAGTCAACTTTAAACTTAAACAATGTTTATATACAACAACGTTAACACAAAAACTGATGAATTTATCATTGTCCATACAAAAACATTATTAATTGACTTACCCAGACTACTAAAATGTTAAATCAGAGTGTTACGTTATTTAATTTGGTATTGATGTGTGCAAATGAAAGTTAGAGTGCTGGAGTATGACATCATCCTCGCCAGAAAATAAATAAAAAGAAATAAAATCCAAAGACTCAGACAACAGATCTGCAACTTATGGAGAGATCAAGATATGGAAAGAAAGGAACTGACCTAGTTGTAGAAGTTGGGACAACGATGATGTCGAGGAAGCAAAAACTAATAAAACCGATCGCAAATGAATCCATGATGACGACGATAGAGGCGACAGTGTCGGAGAAGACGAATCTAAAGTGGCTCCGACGGAGTGCTCTCAATATATGTTGTTTAGGCCGTGAAGCCAACATCTTTCCGTTCTTTAAATACTAAATCTATATCTAAGTTCTAACAACTATTTCTATAACAAATTTACAGATATAGGTTTTTGAATAATAATAATAACTCAACTGATTTATCAATTTTATTTTTGTTTTACCTATTGGAGTAAAGAAGAGTAGTGGCTACAGTGAGACCAACCATGACCGTAACAACAATAGGAGGAGGCGGTTGGAGGAGAGGAGGAGAGGGAGGAGAGGAGGATGAGGAGGCATGTGGAGGAGAAGGAGAAGAAGAGGGGTGGGCAGCGGGGAGGTTGGGGGCGGTGGTGGCTGGTGGAGGAGAGCATAGGGGAAGGTGGTGAAACGGAGGAGGAGAAGGGATGGGTTTTTAGGGTTTGAGTGATGAAAGTCTATATATATTAATAAAAAAAACACTAAATCCTACATGAAGCTCAAAGAGGCCATCCTCCCCCATTGAGTGTTTCACGTGGCACCAGCTAATTAAAAAACATAAGAAAAAAAATCATACAAAACCCTACTCTGCCTCCCTTTTCCCTGCTCTTCCTCTCCATCTCAAATCTACCTCACATCCATCTCACACTTTCTTCTTCGCAACCAAACACTACTGCTCTCTGTCACCATCTTTGACCACCACACCATCACCCTACACCGTATGAACAACAACCCACCACCATCGCACAGTACCTCCATCGTCATTACAATTACCGGTGGCGGCGGTTTCAGAGGCAGCCAGGACGGAGGTGGCCGATTCGGTGGCAGCCATGGTGGACGCGGCGACGACCGGTTCGATGGTGAACGGTTCAACGAAGGCCCACCAGAAGAAGTTGTAGGTCTATAATAATAACAATAACAATAACAATAACAATAACAATAACAATAACAATAACAATAACAATAACAATAACAATATAATAACAATAACAACAACAACAACAACAATAACAATAATAATAGTAGTAATCCCCTACTGCATAATAACCTAATTTGTTGTATTGTATAGACTCTGACGAAAATGCTATTCCATTTCCAATTACTACCGATATAGAATTCTTTTTTCTATTTTATAAACTATTGGATTAGTATTTGTAACAACATTTATGTTGTGTTTGCAGGCAAGCAGGAGTTAGAGAAAGAAGATAACCTAGTGGTGGGCAAGCAGGAAACAAAGAAGGAAGAAATCTCAGTAGAGGTCAAGAAATAAGATGGTAAGCAGAAAGTGAAGATTGTTGAACCTCAAAAAGATTCTCATGAAGATGAGTCTGACGAAGATGATTCCGACTCTAATAGCAGTGATGAAGGTTCAGATTCAGATGAGGTATGCAATTTTTGAATTGCAAATTTATGTATATGAATTGTTAATAAAATTTTGTAGATTTTAGCTAATGAGTTTTCTTAAGTTTACGGGTATGAGAATGGAAGGAATGACTCTTATAAAGTTGTTTAGCTTGAATTTTGGCTATCATTGTGAATTCCTCCTTTATTTCTGGTTGTTTATGTCGGTTAGCTTTCCTGCATGTAAATGTGAAGCGCATTAGTCTATTTTATATGTAAAGTTGATGTGTCATATTAGATTTGTCAACATCGGGACACTCCCAAGGTATAATCTAGTAAATTTATATACGTGAAAGGATTTTTTTTTAAAAAAAAAAAATCCCAGAGAGGATGGCTCCAGTGAGTGTCATGTCATACAAGACCTTTTTCCTTTATATATAGTTATAGATATAACAATTAGGGTGGGTACACATGGCACTTGGTGAAGCGATCCACGCCCTTAAATTCCCTAAAAAAAATTTAGCTTATAGGTAAACCAATTAACCTAATATTTATTACTTTATATTTTTTATCTTTATCTTTATTTTTATTATTACTTTACTATATAATAAATAAAAATCTTATAATTTTCTTATTTTTCTCTAATATGAAATAATATATTAAATCACACTTTCACGTTTGTCTCTTTTTTGTTTAACATTTATCTTCTTAACTATTTTTTTTAAATTTCTGCTCATTAAAAACCATTTAATATTTTATTGATAAAAAAGCTACACCTGCAAGACCATAGCCTCAAGCACGTCTTGCAATGGTTGCTTCTGCCTTTGTACCTCATCCAAACATACATTCTCTCTTTAATATATATTTTCATTGTTATTTACATGATTAAAATTGTTGATTTCTCATATTATAGTACATTAATTTTTCTACTACGTCGTAACACATTGACAACTTAAACATCTCCCATAAACATAAACCTCTCATGTTTATGAAGGAGTCGGGAGTACAACTTGTCGGGTAGACACATATTTTTTAACCTTAGTGTCTTATATGATTTAGGGCACTGCATGGAGTTTAGGTGAGTTTTCACAGCCCCTTTTGTTTTACTATTCTTAAACATAATAGATGGAATTACATGCTTGGTTTGGCTATATGGTTGAGCTGAAATCACCGTATCATTATGTGCGCATTGATTGAGCTCGGAGTCTTCGCATTTTTTACATTACTTAATATTATATACAACCTAGTATATTACTATATAGGAATATTATTTATAGCGATGTTTGTATGGCTTCTTATGGAATTTAATAAACAATATAATTTTTAATATTATAAAATAGTATAATACCTATCATTCGTAAAAGGTTTGCTTATCTATATCTATACTATATATAAAGCGTGAGGCAAGAACGTTGATAAAGTTTAAGTAATTACAAATTTCATTGCCTAAAGTATAAACACTTGATGCATTTGTAAAAGGGTAAATTAGTCTTTTAACAATGGAGCAAGTTCAAGAGTTCTTTATTTTTCACTTCATATTCTCCAATTTAATTAACCTTCTGTTTCTCTCTAGAACATTAAACCACCACCCCTTCGTTTCCTGTCCTCACAACTACATATTGTAACCGTTCGGCCATGAATCCCTATATATATCACACCTCATGTACTTTTTACCCCAGAACGCTATGTTTTTCTACTGCCTGCTCTTCCATCCATCCTATCAGTCCAAAAGCTTACATAGGAAACAAGGAAAGAGATGGATGGTTGAATCGGTAATGGTTTTATTTGGTTTACTATACAATGATGGTGTGATGGTTGGTCAACTCGGTGTAGCGGAGGTAAGGTAGAATAGTCATTTAAGGTTTGAGAATCATCAACCATGATATAATTCCTTTCTTTCTCATTGTTCATTGTTGTGTTTATATTGGTATGAAGGTCTCCAATCATGATTGTTTTTTGATTTAGTCTTTTGTGGCTTTGTTGGCTTTCTGTTCATTTCGATTGTGCCTAAAATCGTTGTTGCGTGGCTGTGGAAGCGGATGATCGTCGGATTCATAATCATTTTTTATAGGTGACCATTGCTATTCGGCTTTTTGTTTCAGTTTTGAATTGAAATGGGATAGAAGGAGAAGGCATGCTTTGATTTTAAGATTCCTTTATTTTCAAGGAATACTTGGGTGCATTTTTTTAAATTCGCTTTTACTTTTGAAGCAATAAAAGAAAAATAAATTTAGAATGGCAAACAAAGTTTGACGTCTTTTAACACAAATAATAACATATGGTAGATGTCAAGGTTAAACAATGTGTTTAGCGGAACATTAGATGGGGTAATCGTGTTTGAAGGAAGTTAACAGGGGAAAACATCTTTCCTCATGTGAAATAGATATTAAACAAAACAAAACACCAGAGGTGTCGAGTGTTAAATCATCATATAAGTAAAGGGACATGACCAGGTCTTATTGTAATCCTGATCCGTTTCCAAAACATGTAACTCTCTCGTTTAGAGCTCTGATTTTTTTTGCTCATTGTAGTTGCCAACTTTTCTTTTTAACGTATGTATATGGTGATAATTTTGAGGACAATTACATTTGAATCATAGTGACCAGTGACGATTTATTTTCATAAGGCAAGTTAGTTTGTCATTTGACTGGATTCATTATGTGGTTACAACTTACTTTTGTAGATGTTCATGAGTTATTAGTGTAAGTGGATTTTAGTAGTGTAAGTGTAGGGTGTGTTAGGATTTAGGCTTTCGGAATACCTGTTCTGTTCTTTTATTCTCAATTTAGTAGCCATACCTGTATGATTTTTCAAATTCATATTTTTATGACTTCAAGTAGCTATAACACATTTGAACAGGAAAATGCAATATCTGTATGTTACCCAAGAATAATCTTATAACGCGTTTTCACTTATTCTTATTTTCTTATATTCCTTTCTTTGATTGTTCTTGTGTATATTTGGTTTAAGTTGCCTTTTGAGTCTCTTCGCCTTGAGAAGTAATATTCACCTGCATTTAACGCTCGAATCAATTTTTCTCTTCTGAAATTCATATTTACGATTTAAGTATATATATCTTTCGTTTTGCAGTGTATAGTTAATTTCAGTTTTCCATGTCTTACCGTGATGCCATCATGAGATAAAAGTACTGGCCACGAGACGTGTAATAAACTAGAGCAGTTGACAGCTCAGAAACTACATGATAATCAACTATAGGAATTTTTATGTCATGTTTATAATCTTTTGAATATAATGTTCATCTATGACTTCTTGTCTTTTTTTTTTCTTGTGAAAATATTGCTTGATATGCATGTGTATAACTTGTCTTGTAAGGCAGGTTATAAGCATGAGATGTGCCCCGCCATCCTAATCCGGTTCTTTTGATGGGATGCACACCAATGTTTTTTCAATTGTGATTGCCTCACTAGGTGAGAATTTTCTCATATTTTCAGCATTTTGAATGATGTCCATCAAGTGCAAGATTGTACATGTGGAAATTTCAACCCGATACTAATGAACGGGTCGCTTTAGGCTAGGTTTATCTCAAATGGGTCAAATGATAAAAACCTTTTTCTTAATGGGAACAGGTCAAATGTACCAAACACGTTAAATAATAAGCTTAGGGTCTTGTGATCTTAAACCTAAAGCTTTTCAATGCTGTTGTGATTTAATTGTGTCACAAAATTAGATCTCAAATGTTTGAAAAGGTCAAAGACACAAGTAAGCAGTTGGCTGATCTTAATGGAAAAATGCGGGAATGTAAAAGGTAACTTTTGATTACTTGTATATTCATCAAGAGAAGTGGACTGGTCCTTGTTACCAACTTCAACAATCTTTACAACAACCTCTTCTTTGAACATGACGCAACATTGTCAGTTAGTTTTATCTAATATGTTTCCATGTGTGAATTAGGCTAATTTTAATATTATGTATCTACATATTGTTAATATTTAGGATAACATTTGCGTAAATGTCGTTCTTGAACCATACATAGATCTAAATAGTTAATAGTGAGTTTATTGTAACTACTCTCATTTCATCAAATTGAAGCCTAGAGTCTGTATACCTCCATTTGGCATCATTTTTCTTTGATTTGTATCGTAATTTTTTCAACACTAACAATCTGTTTAGCGGAACATAAGATGGGGTAATCGTGTTTGAAGGAAGTTAACAGGGGAAAACATCTTTCCTCATGTGACTATATAGTCGGTTTGACATGCTCTTTCTTTAACTGTAACCATACTTTAAAACTTTTTTGTGAATTCACGTTTCCAGGTTTCATGCACATGCAGTGTTTCCCGCTGCATCACGCAAGCCTCCCACTAGTTATTATATTACCAAGTTTTACAACCAACCATTAACGTCAAAATGATACAAAAGAAAAAATTACGAAATATGAAAACATAAATAACAAATAAAAAATAATAAAGTCTGTAATCTTAAAAGAAAAAATAACAACTTGAGAAAAGAAATAATAACATAAACAAATCAATATATATGAAAATATATATAACATGAAGAAAGTCAAAGTCAGCAGCTTTACTGCTGGCTAAACGCGTCATCACGGAAATCAAAATCTCTCTCCATCCACTCTTAACTCCAGACAAAATCCCCCTCGGTTTTTGAGAATTGCCTAGGTTTTACTCGTAATTGGTTTTTAAGAATTATACACCTCTAATTTTTTTTTTTTTTTAACGGCTATTGGTGATGGCGGTGGAGCTCCGCTTACACCCCGGGCCATGCCTGTACATGTAACCCGTCCACCCAGGATCGGGGTTCTCCCCCAGGTGAAATCCCCAAACTCCAGCACAGGAAACCGCTTCAAGGCAGAGTCGAACTCCCGCCCCCTTGAAGGGAAAACCTTTGCACCTCACTGTGTAACCAATTGGTCCACAGGTCATTGGCAATGAAGCATACATCCTGACCCACATTATACACCAATAAGAGGCTGTCACATACCTCAAAGTAGTGTCACACCCTCAGAATATGATGTCACTGGGTGTATGAACCCCAAAACCCTTTTAATTTCAGTTAAAAAATGATTATACTTAACAAGTGACTAGTGACGTAGTCAAGTCAATGTTTTGAAAATTGGTTTTTATAGCCTATCGGATTGGACTCGAAAAAACAGTTTAACCGGTTTTATCTTGTATGGCCGGTGTTTAAAACATTGAGTCAAGCCATGGTCAATCTTGAATTAGGATTGTATATATACAATCGAGCAATGTTGCAAAACAAGGCTGAGTTGACCGATTACTCCCCGAGTACTTGTTCCACGGTAGGTCACCTAGTTGGCTGATTACTCCGAGTACTCCCCGCATAGGCTGATTTGACCCCCAAGTACTCCCCCGATTAATCCGAGTACTCGCTCCAGGGTGGGTCGCCGAGTACAAGCCCAAACCAAGTTTTGCAACACTGCAATCGAGCAAAGCCAAATCGTCTAGTTTAAAATTAAGTCCATTTCGAGTGATCATCTAGCAATTTGAGCAATCATCTCTCAACATGATTATTACGTGGAGTCTCAGTTCCACACAATTTTTTTTGTGTGTGAGAGAACATTCAACAATATTGTAAAAAGAACAAGTTTAACATAAAAACATAAAAACATAAAAAAATTTACAAACTCAACACAATTAACATTTCAAGATTAAAACAAATTACACTACCAAATGTGTAACATAATAAAACTAGGATTAAAACAAATTCAACATGATACATAATATATACATTGCCAAGGTTCAACAAATAATTTGAGAAGTCAAATATTTGGTCACCAAATCAATGGAATGATGGAAAATAAACTAGGATATAATACATTAAGTTTTGGATTAAGTTAAAGATGCATAAACGAGTCAAACTGAGCCGAGCCATGATCAAACTTGATATCCCATTAGCTATAAACCGAGCTGAGCCGACTCATTATATAAACTAACAAAACAAATTGTAAACAGTTGTAATTCTACATTGGTTGCTTTGGGCGGTGCTTTTCTATGTGTAATGTAGTGATTGGGTGTTCAATTTCCGCCCTGCTTTGCACTCTTTTTTGTCTTTTACTGCTGCACTTTACTAATTTACATTCCTACTTTCACCAAACGAAGGTACCCTCCATCACTACCGTTGTACCCGACCGATCTGTACGCTGGTAAAAGCCTCCGTTTAGATATTGTCGCCTCTAGCAACAACCACCAACTACGTACTTTTGTCTTCTTCGTGCCATCACCGGAATCACCGGAGACACAAACCGGTGATGACCTCTGAGACATGTAACCGGCGTTCTGTTGTCTTGACCTTCACTAGATACTGGCCGGAGTTGCTGACCACTCCACATCTTCAACGTTTTCGTTGTTGGAGTCATGACATTGGCAAAGAGAGATGAGTGAAACGAGTTTCATTGCTCCGTGAAGGAGTATAACCGCATGCGATGGAGCAGGTTAGCAAGTAAGGCGGAAATATTTAACATTTTCTCAGGTGGTGTAGGTGGAACAACATGTAGTTTTAGGGACGAAGCATTATCTGAAAATACAACATATTTTAGAGATCTGGATGTGTTTTCATACAGTTATAAGGGTCAAACCATGGATGAGTAAGATGGGTTGAATTATAATGGTTATTACTATTGTTAACAACTTGGAAAACCAAATAAATGAATATATATTATTATCGCACTAAGTTTTATAAACTGGATTGGATAAAATCGTCTAACAGAAGCCTGAAATATACAAAGTAAAAAAGTTTAAATATGTTTTTATTAAAATTAACTTCTAACTCTAAACATGTTTACTTAATCGTGATGATTGGTTATTTTTACTGTCATTTATATTAAACCTAACACCCTTCGGTTACCCCGCCGCGAAGCGCGGGCTCTAATACTAGTTTACAACAAAGTCGATTCCAAGTAATCTATTTTCAAGCGTTTTTGAATGGGTTTTGAGTTATTCAAACTGTCTTAGTAAACTATACTTGTTTTTACGTGTTATCGTTGTATTTGCAAGGTTTTAAAGTGGTGCCCATAAAAAATAATAAATAAAACTATGCATTACATACAAGAGTTTCGATCTACAAGTGTACTTGTATTATAGATATTAAATAAATATAATAATAATTGTTCAATGAACTATACAGAATTTAATATTAAGCAATATATGAACATTGTTGATGATGTTGAATATTTGTTGACTATTTTACAAGATTACAGAATTATCTATGAATATAAAAATCAATCCATGTGAGATCCACAATTATACTGTATTAAAATTTAGTAAATAAATTGAGAGTTGATGTGAATGTCAAGTAAGACTCTGTCAAAGGCAAGGAGAAAAGGTCAAACCATTTATAATTATTTGGTGTTGGTATGGATCCATATGAAAAGCACTAATCTCAAAAGAAATGGAAAGGTTTGACAACCTAATCTCATTTCATTTGATTTATAACAAAAAAAAAAACCTCTTTTAATATAATATTTGGGTTTTCATCTGATGTGACGAACGGTGAACACCGACACGTATTCTATTATGGACGTTAAAACCGTGTGTGTGAAAGGGGGTTTAAAAGTCAACATTATGTTTAATAGCATTGTACTATACGTTGTAAAAGTTATAATTGCTTAAACTACTAAAATTATGTGAATTTACAATTACGTTCTCATATGTATTATTATATATAGGGGTGTGCAACTGTTCAGATTTGGACTGAACCAACCCAAACCAGATCCATTTAGTGCTATGTATAAAAACCAGAATCGGACCGTATAAAACCTACTTGTTTGGTTTCAAACTGGCTTAAACGGTTCTCCTGTAAACGATTATTGCCTGATATACATTATAAGCCGACCTATATACCTCATAAATGATTGTAAGCGTTGGCTCGCAGTTTAAGCTATTTTCTTTCTCTTTATCGTACACTGTATATTTTATAGAAGTTACATACTTCAAATAGAAGTCTTATCTCAACAAGTTTGTTAGGTGTTATATGGTTAAATTGACTTGAACAAAATTTGTTTTTTTTTTAAATTATTAAACCAGGAAACTAAAAATTTGACAATCGGTCTACAGACTACTTGGAAAAAGCCTATTAAATTAATAAGGTTTTCAAATATAATATTTAAAGTTTTAACCTAATCCGCTTCTAGCGGTTCTTTAAAAGGACCCGTGGTTCCGAACCGAATTGCAAACCGTTTTCACCAAAATTTAAGAACTAGAAAAGAACCCTAAATACAAGAATACGATTCGGATCAAGCACTTCGGTTTTGGTTTCCCGGTTCTGACGGTTCAAAACTGTAAATTGCTCAGCGCTAAAGGAAAAAGGAAACGAAAATGAGTAATGAGAAAATTAAGACTGGAAGACGGATTATAGCCCGCATAAGATGATTATCACTTAATCTACCTAACACATATATAGGGTCGGCCCTATAGATTAAACAATAAATGTTCTATGCCCATTGTTATAAAGGGGCCCTAAAATTTTAGGAACTTAAATTAGGAGTAAACTGCCATTTTGGTTCTTGAGTTTTGCCAAAAAAATGTTTGTTTAGACAGAAAAACTTATTTTTATTATTGGTAACCCTGAACTTTCATTTTGGTGCCATTTTGGACAGTTTTTTCAACTTACTTAGAAAAGTCGGTTAACTCCAGGGGCAATTTGGTCATTTTATGTCCTTAGGGGCCAAAATGGCAGTTAATGGAAAGGTATAAAAAAAATAAAATTCAACCCTCTTTCCCTCCTCTCTTTTCCGGTAGGAAAAACTGGCCAACTCCGGTATGTTTTCGGCGAGAATAAAACCCGGATTTTAATGCCTTTTATGATCCGATATCGGATTCCATACATTTTGTCATCAAGTTTTAATGATTTCCAGCATTTAAACAAGCTATAAATATGATTTTATTGAGCTTTGTATCGAGTTAATGTTGTATAACGGCCGGAATAATTTAAACTCACCAAACGTCCGTTTTTCCTCAACTTTTATACAAACCAATCGATCCATAAGGCTTTTGCACTCTTTAACCTCATAAACCCAATTTAACATCACAAAAATCGTGTCTGCAAAACTTCAAGTTTTGGTTCCATTTTTCATGACTTGAAGCTTTCTTTTCGATCGATATATACAGCTTCTAAGTCCGATTCTTTTGTCGTTTTGTTTCATATATGATACTCTTTGAAAGCCCTATGAAGTCGGGCTCCATTAGTTTCGAATTGATGCAACTAAAATTCTAGGGTTAGGGTTTGGTAGTGGGGAAGAAGATGATGCTTTCCACTGGAGTTAACTGCAATTTTGGCCACTGAGGATATAAAATGATCAAATTGCCCCTGGAGTTAACTCACTTTTCTAACTGAGTTAAAAAACTGTCCAAAATGGCACCAAAATAAAACCTCAGGGTTATCAGTAATAAAAATAAGTTTTGCTGTCTAAACAAGCATTTATGGGCAAACCTCAGGAGCCAAAATGACAATTTACTCTTAAATTAGTTATCTTAAAAGTGTGTATTTTCTTTTAGTACTAGGTTGGAAACTTTAATGTCACTTTTCTTATCAGGGTACACAGGCTTCACTCCAGTACCCCTGGTGGATTATGCGAACATAGCGGCTACCGCCTTGCGTGCACACAACCAAATTATACTATTGTTGTTGTTGCTCCTACCGCTACACACAAACACAAGCCAATTATAGTTTCAGTCACTAAACTCATTCATTTTTTACCTATGATCCTATGTAGTTCCTACTTTCTACATCTTGCCATCTCAGTCCCTAAAACTTTCTCCGTCCATTTTTGTTATTAGATAAAACCACATTCCTCCTGCGTGAGAGGCATTTCATTCTTTTAGCTTGAGAAAATAGAACATATGAAACCCTACCACCCTACTCTTTTTCCTAATCGTTCTTCTCCATCGGTTGTTTCGATGGTTAACGGTTTCAATTGCCACCATCGAGGGCATGAAGCTGTGATCGACAGTGGCGAAGCTTGACCGAAACTTCGGGGGGTCGGAAATCACTAGTTTCGGGGGGTCGAAAACGTATATACTAAAAAATTCTATGCGAATAGTATATAATCAGAACTTCTGAGCGAAAATTCAGGGGGGTCGGCCGCCCCTCCCCGCCCCTTAAGAGATGCGCCAATGGTGATCGACACCATTTTCACTACCCTTCCCGCCTTCTCTTATTTTCTATTCTTTTTTTAGTGTTTTCAGACCAGGACCGAACTGGCCGGTAGGACCGGGAACCGGTGCCCTGACCGCTCTGGGTCAAGGGTTGAACCGAGAATTTTGAAATTTAGTTGAATTTCTTTTAGCCGGTTGGTTAGACCAGTTGGACCGGTGAACCGATGAGAGGTCCGGTTTGACGTCCGGTCCAGTTCTAAAAACATTGGATAAAACCCAAAAATAGTTAGGGAGATCAATAGACTTAGATCTGCCCCATCAAGGTTACATAGTTAGATTACACAATTAGTCTCCTTAGAGAAGAAGTGGTGTGGCCTAAAATATTATGGCCCAAAATCTGCATGGCCCATCCAAAATAGCATTACTTGGTCAAGTTTTGAATGATGTTTGGGACTTCATCAAGTTCCATTTCCTAAAGTTGGTTATTGTTCGTTATCAAATATTAGAATTGAAGAACACGAACTCTCTATGGATGATGTGTAAAGATTAAACTTAACGGTGAACCAATCGAGAGTTGAACGTATGAGTAACTTATTGCGATGTTGAAGCTCAAGCAACTAAAATTGTGCATTTGGACACCAGTGAACAACTTTGATTTTCATAATGTTGGTTGTTGAAAGTGAAGGGTTAAGTTTTCAATTAGTGCTTGAGGATAAGTTTTCGATTTGGCCAACTAAGCTACCAGTCAAGAGATATAAAACCTTGATTTATGCCAAGTTATTGAAGTCAAATTCGAAGTCTACAACTCTACCGTAGCACATTGAGGGGATGTTTGGCAAAACTAGCTGGTGGCTGGAAGCTGGTAGCTAGTAGCTGCAAGCTGTTAACTTGAAGCTGGTAGCTGGAAGCTTTTTAAATACATTTTGATGTTTGGCAGAGTAGCTGGAGCTTTTAATAAAATGTATAAAATGACCAAAATGGGCATAATTAAAAGTTTGTAAAGAAGGTTTACATTTTATTATAGTAGCTTTTCACTATAGAGCTTTTTCTGAAACCTAAAAGCTTCCAGCTCCTTCAACCAAACAAGGCTTTTTATTGAGTAAGAGCTTTTTCTTAAAAGCTTGAATCTTGTAGCTCCTAAAAGCTCTTAAAAGCTCCTTGCCAAACATATCCTGAGAGTGTTTAAGGTTGCTGGAGTTGGTTACACCTACGACAATGGAAGAAGTATTACAATCGGTGAGAAGAAGAGAGGTGGAACGGGTAGATTTATAATTAAAATAATAAATAACAATCGTAACAATAAGAGTGTGTACCGTAAAATGATGGCTATACCCTTTCATTTAAAAGCGAAATGTAACAAGGTTGGTATCAGAAATCGAAATGAGAAGAAATAAAAACCATGGCAATCATAGGGAAAAAAAAAATTAGGGACCGAAACAGACGCTTTTGACAAACAATAGAGAACTTCTGACAAACAATAGAGACAAAAACGTTATATAACTAATATAATATTTTATATGTAACTCATTGCAACAATATTTTATGTGTTTAGTTTTTATCTAAATTGTAACAATATTTTGTAATATGTAACTACTTATACTATATTAGAGAAATATTGTTATATTTTTTCTAAGTATTAGGCATACTCTATCACTTCGGGCTTAAGCATCTTTATTAAATGAGCATCAATGAGCTCGACTTTAGATCTTTTATTCGAGTTTTTAACAAGTCACCCTCAACTAGCAAACAAAACAAGCCTCTCTTTTTCGTCTAAAAAGACCATAAGATGTACACTCTTTTAGGCGTTTATGTATGCAACTTTGTATAGTGACATGTTCATCAATCAGCACATTATATATCACTAAATCAATAGAGATCCTTATCTGGTTTTTGCATAGGTTAGCTACCTGATAAAATGCACTTATTTGATTATAAATATTTTATACCATACTTAGCTGAGAAGGCCCATGAAACTAGTCCAGTCCAAGTGTTTAGCCCACTAAATGATCTCACTCGGCCCTATTAGCTGAATGTTTTTTTTCGTATATGTATGTTTAAAGATAGCCAAGTTAAAATTTATGTTATATACTAGCATATACTAGTGGCATGGGTGTACCTGCGCGTTACAGCGGGATCCACAAATGGATTGCAATACAACATTATGATATTTAGGTTTTTTGCCGCAGGTTACGCAAAAAGAATAGAAATGTGCACACTATGTTTTAACAAGTATTCGTAGAAAGAAAATAAAAAAAAATGTGCACCGCCGCTTACAACTGATTGCAGCTCACCACAAAAACCATGTGCTCATTATTGAACAAATCTTAATAAACCAAATGTATGTTACTGTAACAGACCAATATGAACATAAACATCACTCTTGTGTAAGCTGCCCGGTCATTGCATATCTAAATAACAGTGCCATTGAAGACACCTTGTATACACTATCATATGAAGGTCATTAAAAGTTGTGATTTGTAAGTTTGTAATAGACTTGCCCAACCTGACCCAACAGCTAAAAAATTACCCAATGTAGCTAATGAGCCGAACCATCCAGTTCACTTTGCCGCTGGGTAGACGCATATATATGAAAAGTGTTTATAATACAAGTATTATTATGGCACACGATAGCCAAAAATTCCCAAAACACGAGTAGAATGCAAGTTTGCAGCCATATCAGGGTGATTGTTTTTAATGGTTGAAAATCGGCAATCTTGGCTCTTAAATCCTCAAATATCAACACATTGCTAGACTTAATATCTCTAAATTATTTAAGAATGCACCTTGTCATGCAAATAATCTTGTCCCTTTGCTACATCAACAAAAATCTTTACCCGCTGCACCCAATCAAGCACTGGCCCTGGTTATGCTCTTTGCAGACCCTTCCTACCTGCATGTATATATGCATATTATATAGATTTTAAACCCAACACCAATTATACTTCAACTTATATATCCATTAATTTAAACACGAAAACAAAAGTGCGAACAAGTGTTCATATAATGAAATATGTCATAGAGATCCAGTGGTTGCAAATCCATAAGCCAAGACACATGTGTTTCCTTCCACACAGCACAACAGGATTTTTGGGCTGAGGAGAGGGAAGGTGGCGGCTGGAGCTAGGGAAGGAGGAAGGAGGATAAGCCAGGTTTTGAGAGGAAAAAGATGTCTGACAAAAGGAAGAAGAAGTTGAGAAGACTTTAGAAGACCTTGAACCATGTCTGGTGGGAAAAGAGGACGCATAGACAATTTCAAGGGGTATTTCTTCCAAAAGACAAACAGGCTGCAGCTTCTCAAGATATGTGCGCGTCTACGTTGCGTAGACAAATAAGGTCGGAAAGATGTTTTTGAAAAAACAAACACCCTTGTCTATGCAAGTGGGTGGGGTAGTCCGTGCAGTTTGATTATAACTTGCTTGTTTTGTCACCTGCAGGCTGCAGCTTCATTGATAATGTTGGCCCATGGACTAACTAATGATTGGATCGGTCCAGCAAAAACACAAACCCTTCCGAACCCAAGAGCGACATAGTCCTCACTCCTCATACACATATATTTTACTATTTATGGTTTTTATATGAAAAAAAAAGTAATTATCCCATTAACGTAGATGTGAAATACTTCAATAATTTATTACTTTTAGCATATTAGTTTATATAAAATAAAATATAACAATGCCTAATATTTTACTCAAGATATAATTGAATGTATAAACTGCGCTTTGCACCTTTGGTCTTTGACATGTTTGGTTTATTATTGTCGGAAGTTGTTCGTTTCTTGACTAGTCTAAAAGGGTAGGGTTTTGTTTTATATATATAATATGATTTTTTTATTTAATAAAATATTACAATTCATACGATCCGGTCCTGTTTTTTACGGTTCGTCTTTGGCAAAAACCGTAATCCAAACCGTTCGCTACGTTTGAAAATATTGAAAATAGCCGACCAAAAATTAAGTAAAAAAACCAACCGTGAAATCTAACCAATGGCCGATTTGGACGATTTCACAGTTTAAAATCGAACCGTGAACACCCCTAACGAAATGTATTAATTGAAATTAGTTTAAATTTATTCATGTTTAAAAGTGGTGATTGTGTTTTGTCTTTTATGGGCAAAACTGGAAATTACATTTCTATTTTTGGAAAGAGACATTTAATTTGGGACAAACAAAAAAGGAAAGTGGGACATTTAAATTGGGACAGAGGGAGTATTACTTTAGGTAACATCGGATGTTTTATGATATTGGATTCAAAGAAACATAATAATCCAGTAATGATATATTATAGATGAACCTAACCAACCTATTATCAGTCGAAAGATATTACAATACACATAGACCTGATAATCCAGTAATGTCATGAAAAGAAAGTAGGGGTGTAAATGACACGCAGCGGCTCGAGATCGGCTCGGTAAAAAGCCTGAGCGAGCCGAGCCTTAACGAGCCCGAGCAAGCCGAGCCTTAACGAGCCCGAGTTCGAGCTTGAAATATAACTCGTTTAGTTATCGAGCCCGAGCTCGAGCCTTATATACAAAGCTCGTTTAGGAGCCCTATCAAAAGTTATATTATTTTTTTTATGTATGTAATTTGTCTTTTAAACATGTTCAATTTTAATTAATAATGTTAGTGAGCCGAGCTTTTGTTCGTTTAAGCTATTGATGCGAGCTCGAGCCGAGTTTTCAGGTCGTTTAAAAATCATTTTTTAATTACCTCGAGCCGATACGAGCCGAGCTCGAGCTCTTAGGATTTACTTTCGATCTAAGCTCGAGCTCAGAATAGTAGGCTCGAACCGAGCCAAGCTCGAGCCTAGTCAAGCTCGGGCTCGGCTCGGCCCATTTACTGTAATGATCAGTTATCATTAAACCTAACCACGTTATTATCAGTTACAGCGATTATGATTCAAGCAGATCTAATAATCAAGTATATATCACTTATCAAAGTAACTTAGCTATTATCAATTGAAGGGTGTATCGATTAAAAAACACATAATAATCTAGTAATGAGAAATTCTCAATCAATAGTTATCAGGCAACAAATGCTGTGTCGAAAAACTATACTTATCAATGTTGAGATTGAAACCAACAGTTAGCAGAAAACTAATAGAGGCGAAACACAAAGTATGAATGACTTACGCATGAAGTGTGATGCTTGAATCCAAATTTGAGAAGAAAACCATAAAACATCTTGAATTATTTATATGTAACCTATAAGCATCAATAACAATATTTGCTTTGTAAGTAATAAAAAAAAGTTTACAACAATAAAAAAAAACATTAATATCATTTACATGTATGATCTAAATAAAACCTAAGTATCCATCAACTAAATCAAACAGAGAAAAAGGAACACAAGTAAACGAATTGTGAGTTGATGTAAAAGAAATACAATCATTAAACATTGAAAAACAGAATTCATTATCAGTAAGTTAACAACAGAAACCTATGAACAATCGTATTCATGAGTCAAAGAATCTAACTGAGTCAATAGTGCGGAGGGATCGAAAAACCCTAATCGCTCAACACAATAATGGTAAATACGAGTATGGAAAAATCAATCAAATAATCAATGAAAATACAAAACAAGAAGAATCTAAAAATCTAAACCAGTTACTAACCTTCAATCTGGATCGATAATTAAACCTTGGAAGTTTGAATCTGGTGAGATGGAGAGTGACGAAGATGGAGAAATGAAAATAGCTCAAATGCTTAAGAAACACAAGCGATTAGGGTGATACCTTGTCTGGGGGTTGGCGGTAGGTTAAAGGGAAAGAGAGGAGAAGGAAAAATAGAATAACCGATATATTATATATATATATATATATATATATATATAACATTTACCATCTTTAGCAATAGTAACCTCGCTAAACACGAAATAAAAGGCCTTCAGTTTCGAATTAATTACGAAAATGCCATCGTAGTAATTTTATTATTAAAATCAAAATAAAAACCCTTTAGTTTCGCAGTAATTACGAAAATGCCATCGCTTTACTTTTTATTAGTAAATCCTCTTTTTCAACCGGTTTAGGCGCTTTGCTCGGTGCAACGCGCACTGGCGTACCGACGGAACAATACGACTCTCTACGTTGTGTTATCCGATTAGCAGACCCTTGCGATACCGTTGGTGTAACTCCGTTGTTCGTTGGAAAAACTGTAGCTTTTTCACGAATCAGCGCCGGTTATGTTTCTACGCCGCGCTTAGCGCGGCGCGTAATTTACTAGTTTAGGATAATCAGGAGGAGGAAGAACACTATAGGACCGCGGGTTTTTTTTAGGAAAAAAAAGGTTTTTATATAATACCTATTTGGATATAAGATGGAGCTCTATATTTAATTGGAGCCTAGTCAACACTCTAAGAATCCTCCGTTCAACCCAAGTATTATATAGATAGATTGTTATGGCTTTTAAATGTTTATACCTAGCCTCATGTTTAACGATAAACATACACAAATCTAGTTTATTTGGCATGTAGTTGTTTATGGTTTCACTTTGTGTATTTTGGTATCCCGATTGAATCAGATATGGTGCAAGCTAAGGGTTGATGGGTTATTCTGGATAGATATCAGATGACGTTATCAGATTGGAAAGCTAACATCTTTTCTATAGGTGATAGTCTGATATATTTAAGTTGAGAAAGTTTACGGTACAAAGTTTAAATTTATAGCGTACAAAACGTAAGAACCAATAATAACCGTACACGTGGAAGCGGTTACCAAATTACCTCGTATTTTTTCCAGTATGTGAGGGTATTATAGACTTTTCTCCTTTTATGTTCTATTTTTTTAATTAGTATTTTACTTTCGAAAAATGAAACCCTAACACGATGATCATTCTATAATTTCTGATTGAGTATTTGTGTAACTCGATCGATCAGTTCTTTCGTACAAATTATAATCGTTTTAATCAGTTTTATCATTTTTTTACTAGTTTTTATTAATTCTTTTTTTTTTCTCCACATTTTTTTTCAGATTTCAACGTATCACAATTTGCAGTGACAATTTTTGATGAAGAAGCTGATGTTACAGTCAAGTCAAGTCAAAGCTAATGAAGATGAAGATTACATCTTGAATGATAGTTGTTTTATGTTTGATTTGTAATCACGTTAATTCTGTTTTTAAATTAAGTTTGTACATATGTAGTTGTGTTTTATGTTTGAGTAATTTCACTCATCAATGATAGGTGAGTTTTATTCAGACGAGTAGTTGCGTATTTTTTATTTCTATCATTCGGTTTATATAAAGTTGTTTTTTTTACAATTTGCGTTTGAAGTTGTATGTATTTGCGTTTTCAAATTGAAGACTATTAAACCTTTTTTTAAGATTTTTTTATAGATATGTTATTTGCGTGTAAATTTTATTTCTACTTACGTTTTATTTATTTTTATATTTATGAATGATAGGTTCCTCATTTATTATGTTGTATTTTTTTTACCAGTTGTGTTTGAATTTTTTAATGCTGTTGCGTATTGATTTTTATCATACGGATGATATTTGATGTTTTTTGTTTTTTACAATTTGCGTTTGAATATTTATGTATTTGCGTTTTCGTTTTTAAAAGATATTAAAAGTGTTTTTTTTTAACTTTATAATAAGAAGGTTGATATATGCATAAGAGCTATTGAAATGGTTAGTAATCAACAAAGAATCTCTAATTCAAAAACACCATACTACTAGATAAATCGATTTAAACAAGTTATGGCAAAACTAAAATAAGAATGAAATAACTAACTAGAGAAGATGAATATATTTGTATTTTTTGTACCTGCGTGTAAGTTGGATATGCAATTGCGTTTAATAATTTCCTTAATAAATTATAATTGCGTTTTATTCATAATAGTAGTTGCGTCTTTTTTTTAGCAAACTGATTATATTTGTTCTTTTTTTTATATCATAACTTGTGTTTGAATTGTTGTGTACTTGCGTTTATTTTGTTTGTTTTCATGACACTTCATACAAGTTAATTGAAAAGGAATCATAAAACATGCCAAAAAAAACATAAAACATAATATTACTAAATAAGTATGTCTATTACATAATATGGTTGAATATTAAAAGCTAACAGCTAAATAAACATAGTATTTCTTCAATTCATGAACTATTTAGGGAGAGAAACTAGTCATCTCCTCATAAACAAGCTCCATATACTCTGGGTCCTCCAATTTGAACTCATAAAGGTCTCCTTCCTCTTCGTAGTCTGATTCTGGGCCATACCAGACCACAGTTCAACTTGAGCCTTGACCATCAACACAAGTTTTGAACCAAACTCTGATCGAGTTTGGTTTATAAATGGATTCTCAGACAAGTTTTTAAGAAAATCCATATCAGTAGAGAAAGATATATCCTTAGGATGGAATTCTTCAATTTTCCTATCATTAAAAGTTACATCAATCTCAAATCTATATTCAACAAATTCCTAGCTTCTCACTCCCTTCACCTCACAATTTTTAAACATTTTCTTCAGTACATCAAAAAGTTTGGTTACCTATGTTGAATGGCTTAGATGTGGAACACCCAGGGCATACATCTTTTTGAGGACTGACTTGCTACAATTTCATAGCACACTTGTTTTACAGTTGTAAACCACTTTTTGGTTTTCTCTGCTCATACCACCATGTGCTTAGGGTTTTGTTGTCTGCCATTTTTTTAGATTTTGATGTGATTTTAGATTTTTGGGTTTTTAAGAGAGAATGAAGGTGTAGAGGTGCCCTAAAATGTTCACAAATTATGTTATTTTATAGTGTTTAGTTTCTATAGTACATAAAAGGACTTTTGCCGTTTCAAAAAAAATAATTTTATAAGTTCAACAGTCTTCAGTTTCATCATGACTATCCACATTTCTCTTTTTTTATCAGTTGTGAAATGACATCTATTTGATGGTCTATGGTAAAATCAACAGTGAACAATAGCAAAAGGCATAGAATTGCTACTATTAACATCAACAAAAGGCAAACGCGAACTTGCAAGCATGACAAATAAAAGTAGAGTCTAATTTATTACATGACAAAATACGACTAGAGCTAAGAAAATCCATAACATGACGACCTGGGTGGCGTCTCGGTCATGCCAGGATTGAGGCGAAGAAACGGAAACGAATGCTTTAGCCAGAGACTTCGGGTAGAAGGTGTAAAGACCGCTAGAACTATCATGGCGACTCAGCGGCGTGCCATCCTTGTAGTCCTTCACCGAAAAGCCAAACGGATCAAACTCAACATAAACATTATTGTCAATAGTGAATTGACGAACAGAGATGAGATTTTTGATAAAGTATGGATTGTAAAGGACGTTTTAAGGTGAAAGGTTTTGGTAGGTGTGTTAATGGTGGTGTGTCCAGATCCAATAACTGGTAAACGTTGACCATTACCTACAAGTACGAACTTTATATGAGAATAAAAAGAGAGTGTAGAGAGTATACCTTGGTCTAGAGTGACGTGAGAAGTGGCGCCAGTGTCCATGTTTCAGTTGTCATCATCGTCAGGAGATTCCATGCTAATTGCTTGAAAGGCTTGAGCAATTTGAGACGGGTCAAGAGCATCCAGATCAGTAAAATGCGCCTGGGCCTGAGAAGACGAAGACTGATCAGAAGACTGTGGCTGCTGAGTTTGGGCTTGCTGCTGTGAAGTGGGTTGTTGTACTGGGCCGTAAGTGGACCAGGAATTTGCCCATTGGGCTGTGGTAGGATAAGGACAAGGGTTGGGACCTAATAAGGGGGTGGAGCCCAAAATGGATAAGGAGGAGGGATCGGTTGGTTATAGGGTTTGTTTGCAGGTGAATGGTTTGTGTACTGCTGACCCATGGTACCTGTTCTCATGCTAGGGTTCCGACCTCGATGAATTCTGGTCGGTCGGGATTTATTATCACGCGATTGTGCAGTAGCATGAGCAGCCGGGTAGGTGAGGAACTAATGTTGGGTGGATTTGAGCAGCAGCGACCACAGAGGGTCCGTCCAAGACATCACGAGCGGCTCGTCTCTTTTGGTCATTTAGCAGCATCTCACAGGCCTCCTCCCATGGAGGATGTGAGTTATTGATTAAGGAGCCCATGGTATCGAACTCAGTATAGGCAAACCACGAACCATCTGCAGAACGAGTCTTTGATCAGTAATCGGATTATCAGCAAGGTCATTCAACTGGTCGGCTAATTCTCAAAGTTTTTGAAGGTAACTCTCCAACGAAAACTGGGATTTCAAGGTCAAGTTGACAAACTCATGCTTTAAAGCAGCAATCCGAGCGCCTTTATTATTATGAAATTGGTTTTAAAGGCGAACCCAGGCTTTGTGAGCCGTGGGGTCACCATACGGAAGGATTTTGCCCAGCAGATCGTCAGAAAGGGTCCCGTAGATCCATTGGAGAACGATTACAAAAAATAAGGGTATTTGGGACTAAAACATTAGTGTTTGAAACTCCCAATCAGTGCTTAATGGTTATCAGAGACTAATTTCGCCAGTCACCAGCCAGTCTCGGATACCTAGTCCTAGATAGTGACTTTGGTAACTAAAAATCAGTCACCGTTGTATGGCACCAATAAGGACTAACGATTAGTCTCCAAACACAAAAATTCAGTACTGAATATGTCTTTTTATACCATGGCATTTCAGTCCCTGATACCTTTCATCTATAACTGAAAATTAGTCTTTGATACTAAAATACTTCAGTCCCCAATACATTTTTTAGAGACTGAAAATCACTTTTAAATCATGTATTATTAGGCACGAGAATGATATTTATAGGCAAAAAAATAGTCTCTAATAACAATTCTTTTCAGTATCCAATAAGTTTCAATGAGAACCCAATTTATCACAAATTGATTGCTAAAAACTATACACGATCTTACAAATATTATTCATCAAATTCATAAAAATTTACAAAAATGTATAAACTCTACAAGTATACAGAACAAAAAAGAGCAATTTGACTTTGACCACCACATGTTTTCTATTTGTACACGCTAGTCATAGGTTTAGCACAAGACCCTTTGCAAGCTCAACATCTCTTGACATGAGTTACTTTGGAAGTTTAAAACCAAATTGCCTTGAAAATTGCCTTGTGAGCCCCTTACGTTAGTTTCTTACGCACACGTCGCCAAACCTGTCAAACAATGATTAAAAATAGATCAAATGGGTTGCTAAAATCCTGTCAATACATTGAAATGCAATCTAATATTGGACTCGTGAGGTACTCATAAGTCATAAGCCAGAGTATCCAAATTAAGGAATCATGGAATGGAATGTACAATCAATATACCTTGACGACAAAGAAACAAGTGCCAATATATTCATGCAAATTGGATCTACATCTCCATCAGGATTCATCCATAGCTGATAGCTCCCTTGCATTAAAAATATATATATACACACATCAAATTTGTTTGTTGACACCTACTCATTTGTAAACAATATAAGCGCAACTAAGGTACTGCCCTTCAAGGATACAGTACAAGTCAATACATCAAGACTCGGTTCAACTTTTATGTAAACATGTCTCAACTAATAAACATTGACTAAGTGCACAAATATACTACTGTATATTTCTAGATGCAAATTACATATACTACAAAATAAACGTGTATCAAGATTACTAAGAGTAAAAACACATGCTACCATCACTAAGATTGTGTTGGGTTTGTATTATTTCCAACTTCTCATCTATGTCAAGTTTCTATGACAGATTAAACTTAAAAGTTTCAAGTATACAAATTCCAACAACCGAATGATGAAGAAACATTTAATCCTTCACTGTCTTGAAAAGAAACAAACAAGTTAACAATTTTAGAGTAATCAGTTCTACAATCACAAAAAAAAAAATCATTTGCCTTCTTTTTATTTAAAGGGTCGCCACAAATTGCTAATTCTTCTCAAATTTAATCTGCAACACTAATATCACATAAATTAAGTTTAAAAAGCGTTAACACAGCTCACCGATACCTTAGAAGGTGTTATTCGAAGATCATAGTATGCCTCCGGATATTCACTAACATGTGTCATCTTTTAGTGCCGCCATAGTCCATTCCTTTGTAGGTTATATAAAAAAATGCACATCCACACACTTACTACAATTAACTTCAGCTTTTACTCTGGAATCCATAGGGTAAGGTTAACGACATTTTAAAATCACAATGTGTATTCCTCACAAGTGTTATATTAGTATAAAATAACATGTTAACACAATCAAATTGATAGTACCAAGATCTGATAGTAAGGAAACCGTTATACAGGATCTGAAATCTTAACAATCCCAAAACCATATTCGGTATAATAAATAATGTATATCCACCTTCACTTGTTTGATTTTACGAATGATTAAAATAACCTAAAAAGTAAACAAGTTTCCCAAATCCCAATATTGAAACAAAAAAAAACAATATTTCTAACCAGAGATACGGTATGAGGAAGAGTGGGGGATTGTTGTCCATGCTCTGAAAGTCTTTGTTCTAAAACAATAGATATTTAAAAGAAAACACAGATTGACGCCGGTTAACTTCCTTGTTCCTGTCACAACCATCACAACCCTTGGTTCAGTTCCCTTACCCATAGTCAAGATCGATGTCAACTAGAGCTATATTTTGCAATTATCGATTTATAGAGAAGAGAAGAGGGAGCAAAAGATATATTTAGATTGGTTTTTGGAGAAGTGAACGAGTTAGGGTTAGAGAAGATTAGTTAATTTGGTGTGTTTTTTGAATCAAAATATTGGAAGGGAGCGGGAACTAAGTTTTTAGAGCCACTTTTGGTTCTTGAATGTAAATTTTAATTTTCCCAAAATATTCAAAATTTGAAATTTTGGTTATTGGATATTTAAAAAATGTAACATATTATAATCTATATAAAATGCATTCGAGACGAAGACCACCCGTAATGGTTGGTGAAAGGGGCGTGAAGTGAGGCATTTCACCCCTCTTTCACCTTGGAACACCCCTCGGCCCTCCCCCCTTGGTTAAAGGGGCGCAAATGGGGGCAAGGTGAAAATTTTCGCCGGGTGAAAAATTTGGGCTGGCCAATCATGGGTGACATGTCATTTTTATTTTTTTTTTCTATTTTTAATTCAAATTTAATACGGAGTACCATTATAGATTCACCCCCTTTCACCCATCAAATTTCACCAACCATTACACCACTTGCCCATTTCACCCCCATTTCACCCACCAAGTGGCCCACATTGCCACGTGTCGAAAAACGCCCATTTCACCTACCAAATTTCACCCCTCATTCACCAATCATTACACATGGTCTAACCACTTATCCCTAATGCGGACTCTTACAAGAACAGTTGGAAATGAGTTTTAGTTTTTATTTTAATTAATGGGAACGGTAAAATCAACTTCGAGTATTGGAGACTAAGTATCAGTCCCTAGTAGGGATGAGCATACAAAACCGAATACCGATCCTGTCGTGTCCCGATCCCGATACCGTACCTAACCGATACCGAACCGAGGGGTTTCGGGATCGGTATCGGTACCCATATTTATGGAATTTCGGTTTCGGTATTATCGGTACGGGATCGGTATGTTATCGGTATTTTAAGATAAAATACCGATACCATACCATACCGGTATCGAACCGATACTGTACCGTACCGTATGTGTTCGGTATCGGTATTGGTTTTTTGGATTTTTCGGTATCGGTATTGTCGGTATCGGTATCAGTTCGGTACCGATACCGTCCCGAGCTCATCTCTAGTCCCTAGTTAGATCATCAGGAGACTGAATTTTAGTTTCAAATAAAGTTACTTACAAGATGTTTCAGCCTAACTTTTAGTCTCTGGTACTTCCCTTAAAGTTGTAGATTATGCAAAGTAGATGGATGCCAAAAATCCGTTCTTAATCCCTAACTTGTTGGTGTTTTGGAATATTAAGAACTCCTTTTCAATTCTCTAATATGTTCCTTCCATATTAGTGATTGAAAATCAGTCGTCGATACCTTTGCACAATTTTTTATTACATGGGGAATGCATTTGGGATTGAAATTCAGTCATAAAAAAGGTTCTCCCAAAAGCCTTATAATACTCAAACATATTTGTAACTAAAATTCAGTCTTAAATAAGGTGGAAAAGTATTAGTGACTGATTATTAGCGACTAACATAATTCCTATAAAAATCAGTCCTCAATATTAGCAGTAACTGATAATTCAGTCCCCGATACTAGGTATCCGAGACTGAAATATCAGTCCCTAATACTTTAGTCTCTAATAGTCATGTTTTTTGTAGTGAGAATCGATCTCGGACCAGGACGCATAGTCGGGATCGGTTGTGGATGGTGGCGGCGTACCGTCAATGTGATTCATCACTTGATAACCATGAGCATGAAGTTGAAACAAACGAACCCAGGAGGTATATGTGACCTTAACACCATCAAGGATCCGGACCTTCTGTTGTATATTAGTCACATAATAGACCGGATGAAGGTGCCCAGGTCTAGGGGTTTCTGAAGCGGAAGCTGGTGTTTCGACCTTTGTGTATGAATCGAACAGGAAAGCAAGAGCACACAAAGGCTGATCGAAATCAGCAGGTCTGTGTGATGACCGAAGTCAGAAAAAAAAGAAAACGGCAATTAGGGTATTGAGCGACTGCGCTCTGATACCATGTGCGTTTCTGTAAAACTGATTTATTTCTCATTCATTGAAAAGGCCTATAAATAATACACTGATGTACAAATATATGGAAACGGAATCTATCTATATAATAATTGAGGTGAGATTGGGTTGAATGGAAGCCTTAGAGAGTGTTTGAGCTATCCATTTTGTATATGGAGCTCCAACTAATTGACTATAAATACTCTTTTCTAAACATAATATCTACACTACATTCTTCCAACCAAGCTTCATCCTTCTTCTTCATCCTTCTTCTTCTTTTCCATTCTCCATTCTAGGTATGTATCCAACCAACCTTCATCCTTTTTTCTGAAAGCATCACATGAATCAGAATAACCATCGCACATCCATAATTCTTTTTGCAAACCTTTGATGATGTTCGATATTTAAATGGTTATAAACACTGTCGATTCATTCTGAAAACACATGATATTTTTTGTGTTCATTCTTTAATCATCCTTCTGTCGGCCGTTTCAGAAACATAATTTTATGAAATACAATCGGCTTATAACATATAATGCAGAAATATTACAATTAGAACTTTCTTGCTTTACTTATTGTTATAGACTTATAACATTGGCCGAAGATTTATTACATATTTACTTTGTTGCATTATCTCTAACGTTTGGATTTTTTCGCATTTGATTAAGGACTATCATCCAAAGATAAATATAAGTAATCGCTTATCACAAAGGAGATCAATTCTTCAAAGTCATGCATGACCCTTCCTCAAGAGTTTTGGTATGATTCTAAATTTCCTGTTCATAATTATCTTTGTTATCTTGAAGAAAATGATTATTAATTGTCTTAACATTTTTCTTAATGTTTAATCCAGACATTGCCGACAGTTATGAACACATTTTTGGTCTCTAAAAACGTCCACAACCATATTAGAAGAAGATAGCAATGTTGTGCAACAAGGTGCTTGTCTAGATCACTTAAAAGTTCAACTTACCAACTACGATGGTTTACCTGGTTTTGGATGCACTATTTCAAATGAATTGGTACGTTTATTGTTTTTGTAATGTTATTTTCTTACATCTTTATTCATCTAGATATTATTTATTGTTACATTATTTAATTTGTTTATGTTATGCAGATAATTCCTAATACGATTGCTGAATTGGCCAATTTAAATCAATCATTGAAAATAAAGATTAAATTTACAAATGGGTATTCGTGGTCTGCACAAGTGCGTGTACAGATTGCTTCTGAAGTCGCTAGGTTCGTTCTTTCCAATTTCAACATTTACGTTCCAGCTCCGTTTATTAAATTAAAAAAACGTACCCATTTTTATATATTTACACAACTTTATTGTTTCATTAAGGTTTACTGTAATCGGATGGGCTGATTTGCTAGCATCAGAAGATATTACCGTTGGTGACTACTGCCTATTCAAATGGTGTTCAGAAAACCACAAGCTCATTGTTACGAGGGTTGCAGCACAAGAAGTAATAGATGTAGAAATTTAAAACGTTGATTATTTTATTTGTTTTCAATGTAATTTTTTTTGAATTCTAAATAAGGTTTATACCTTTTTTGCATTTGAATGAATTTAAACCTTATGTTTCAAATCATTTCTAAAATTAATGACATTAATTTCATTCAAATAATAATTGTATTTCCTTAATCATGTGCGAAACGTATTTGGACTAATTATATCAAATTAATGATATTTATTTGAAGTCAATCTATCTAATTATTAATTTTAAGTTACAAATTCGAAAATCTGCATTATGGGTAGCTCCTTCATCAACTCCTATAATATTGCCTAATTAAGCGACTATAATTGCTTATGTTTGAATAATAATTATGTTTGTTTGCCTAATTAATGACATTAAAGACATTTTGAATAAAGGAATTATACTATTGCCATTTGCGTATTGCCTTAATTAGAATAATCAATTCGAAATTACAAGTTAGTAATCAATTCAGCATCAATACATTTGCTAATTTTTCTCCACTTTATAACCTTTCCTTATCAATTACGAAATCAATTCCCAATACTATGCCATTTAAAATCTATTGTCTTTTAATTGAGATTTAATACAGTCAAAAAATTATGCTAATTTGGAAAACAATTACGAAAAATATGTGCATCTAATTTATCAACTATGAAATATATGAGATTCAATAAGCCAGTACAATAAAGTTACACATACCGAACTTTGAAGAAGCTTTTGACACCCGATTGTGGGTATCTTACAAGTTGAATATCTCCTTTCCTTAATCATTTGAAGATCACATCTTTCATAGGTTCAAAAGTAATTACTACATGTTGTCCTATCTTTTGCAATCATCACTAAGTGTCATCATATCTCCATTGATTGATATTATAAACAAATAAATAAATGTAATAAGTTGTTATAATTTTCAAAAAAAAAAATATAGTACAATTCAAATATATGTACGCAAATAAATGTCAAATGTATTTACTTATATGGTTTTTAATGATTAATGATTGACTTACTAAATCAAGTCAAAAGCAATGGCCAATATTTTGTCAATGATTGATTGGCATATAATTAATGACATTAAATAAATCAATGATTGATTCTAAATCCTTAATAAGTAAACGAAAATGTGTAAATTATAAATGGAAAATAATGTCATTTGACTAGGAATATGGTTTTCCAATTATTAATAACCTTAATCAATTCGTAAATCAATTACGGATATTTTGACAATTATTGATTTTTATCTAATTATTGACATTAAATAACATCAATGTATTTACATTTTACTCGCTTTTCCTTGATTAACAAGATTGAATGTCAATGATTGCAATGATTGATTGTTAGATAATTAATGACATTAAACAAAATATAAATTTACATGTTACTCGCTTAAAATATGTCGATATTTTAAGAAAGTAATTACAACATTTCCTATTTGATGAAATGACTAAATTCCAATAATCAATTTGTGTTGACATGGTAGTCGCTTACTCCTTGATTATATACTTAAAATATGTCGATATTGACTAAACTCCAATAATAAATTTTAATTTACATGTAGAACGCTTATTGACAAAAGTTAAAGGCAAAATTTATCAACTATGAAATATATGAGATTCAATAAGCCAGTACAATAAAGTTACACATACCGAACTTTGAAGAAGCTTTTGACACCCGATTGTGGGTATCTTACAAGTTGAATATCTCCTTTCCTTAATCATTTGAAGATCACATCTTTCATACGTTCAAAAAGTAATTACTACATGTTGTCCTATCTTTTGCAATCATCACTAAGTGTCATCATATCTCAAATGTTTGATACTATAAATAAATAAATAAATGTAATAAGTTGTTATAATTTTCAAAAAAAAAATATAATACAATTCAAATATATGTACGCAAGGTAAATGTCAATTGTATTTAATTATATGGTTTTTTAATGATTAATGATTGACTTACTAAATCAAGTCAAAAGCAATGGCCAATATTTTGTCGTTGATTGATTGGCATATAATTAATGACATTAAATAAATCAATGATTGATTCTAATTCCTTAATAAGTAAACGAAAAATGTGAATTTCGAATTTAAATGGCATATAATTGTCGTTCAAGAAAAAAAACTATATATTAAAGTTTGATTGCATTAAAAAGTGACAAACTTGGGTCTAATTCTGTTTGGTTAAGCATTTATTTCTTTTGAAAAGAAAAAGAACCATTAAATAGTCCAGAACGATATTGAGACAGGATTCGAGTTACCTCCTGCTATAATTGAAACCTACAAGTCAAATTTATTGAAACTTTGATGTTTTTTCTGGTCTAAAATAAGGCACCCCACGGGGACTTTTTTCGATTGTAGAAAAGTAAGTTAAAAATAAAATGGGTCATGTTAAATAGGTTAACAGTCCTTCATTGCTAATGCATATTGTCTACTTCCCTTTATTCATATATTAGATTCAAGCTAATTTTACAAGAATTGATGTTTTGACCCGTTATCTATTATGTATACGTTTCTAAATCTAAAAATAAAATTGAAATAGCAAAACTCCATGGTTGCACATCTAAAAATCAGTTGGAAGAAAAACTAAGGTAGCGTTCGTTTCACGGGAATGGAATGGAATTCGGAAGGAATTGGAATGTGTATTCGACTTCTTATGTCTTTCGTTACAACAAAAGAAGAAATTGTAATTGAACAACATATGGAAGGGAATCCATGTTTCAATTCCATCGAGGAGACTTCGTTCTATTTTATGAAACGAACACATCAAAATTCCAAAACAAATTATGGTTCTCGCGCGAATTTCAATTCCATGAAAACGAACGCTACTTAAGGTTTGTCTATCGGATTTCTTTTTCTTTGACATTAGTAAATTAGTTGCGAAATCTGACGTAATTAGAGCTGACAGATGAGCAGGTTGAGTGGAAATCCAATGTGTCATTTACTCATCTTCCATTTACATTCTTAAATACGAGTGGAAATCCATACTTGGATTCTGCCGACCATGTGCAAACTATAGTATTACCTATTTACATGTAACATTCAATCTTATGTATATATAAGTATATCTATACTTAGACATTTACTGGTGTCACCCTAATGGCTCTCTTTTTAGTTGTCACTTAACTTTTCTTTTTTATAATTTTGATTTGTACTTATTAGAGGAATTAGTTGCGATCACGTTTGTTGTTGGAAATGAACTTAAAAAAACCTTATAGATGCATGAAAACAATTTGGCAAGTGATGCACTTGAAACTTAGCACCAATGTATGTTTCTCTTTATTATGTAATTAATATAAATGTTGAGTAACCACGTAGTTCTTCAACCTGTGTACTTTTTAGGTGGGTCACTAGGCCATCACCAGGAATTATAACAATCTTCGTACGACGTATCTGCTTGGTCAATTATTCTTACAATGCTGGATGGGTGGATAATTGATCCTAAAGGTTTGCAAGACTAAGGAAATGTAAGTTTTTCCCCTTTAGTTTGTGTTTTTTTTTTTCATTTTTTACACTAACTTGTCAATTGTTTTCTTAGTAATTTTTAGGTCGGTTTCTTATTTTTCAACTATTTTAGAAAATGACATATCAGCATGAATTACAGATCTCCTAACTTTATTCTTATCAAGGCAAGGAGCCAATTTCTGAACAAGCAGCAAATGATGTCACATGTAGGCTGATACGAACCCGAGCTAACCAGGTTAGCTGGTTCAAATTAGGCGTTGAATATGGGAAGGAAAATCCATTCAAAAGGTGGCGCAAGGTTCCAAGTAGTGGGCAGTAATTTAGAAAGTTAGCTTTACAACTGTCCAAGAGTTTTAAGTAGGGAGTCCAATTTGATTTGCTTTTGTCGAGTGTTTTAATTTTGTGAGTTCAGTGTTTTGGAGCGCTTCCCTACTCGAAATAAACAAAGTAATAGGCTTGATAACATCTAAATTAAAATATCGCAATATTTACATAATAAAAAACAAGGAAAAGTGTAAATTTGATAAACCAATGTGTTAATATATTCTCAAAATAAAAAATAAACAGAAGCAATTTACCTTGATTCCAAGAAAATGGGTTTAATGATAGAGTTTTACCATCTTTATTGACTCGAAAAGGACCAAGTTCCATCATTGCTCCGCCTCCAATTGAAGAACGTCCGGGTCCTATATATGATGAAGTTACTGCTTAACAAAGAATATAAGATATAAAGTTAAATTTCTATACAAAAAGTTGTAGAGTTACTTACCACCGTTAAGCCATAATACAAGAGGTTTTGTAGAGGATTTGTTTGGTGACTCAAGATAATAGAAAAGAGCTCTACCAGGATTTGGATCAACCGTTACATAACCTGAATATTGATTAAACGCGGATCCTCTTGGTTGCCCTGGTAAGCTTGAAATCTTGTCGACCGCCTTAAACCCATCTTGTGAGTCTATGTGAATAACAAATTCATCGATCGTCAAATATTGAGTCATATGTCTTTTTAAGACGTTGAATCTCTAGGAACTTTGAAAAAGGTTCAAATTGATTCCTAACACATTGAACCAATATCAAGAGACCAAGGTGAATTGAAAACACTAAAGTAACCTTCATAGTGAAACACTTGAAATTGGTTGTCAATTAGAAATTTCGTCTAATATCCTGAATCTATCTCTATCTATATAATAAAAGAATAGACTCGGGTCGAATGGAGGCCTTAGAGAGTGTGCATAGGATTTAACTAATAAATGGAGCTCCAAATTTACACTATATAAACCGTTTTTTTTTTCATTCTCCAAAACATAACTCTCCAATTCTTCTAAGAAAGTTTTCTATCGTCCTTCATTTTGCATAATCTTTTGATTCTCCAAACCGATTCAACATCTTCAGTTAGATTTAATCATTCAATTTTATCAAGGTAATGATCGATCCTATTGTTCTAACGTTGATTCATATTATTATGTTTCACTTCATAATTATTCATTTTATTCAATTCTTTGTTTATATTTTTTTTGTCAAATTAAACTTTACTTAGTCGATATATCCATCATTTTGTTAAATTAAACTGTTTGATGACATTTTTCATTTAACATCAAAATTCATACATATTGCATTATCAAACATTTAGTAACCAAAACAACTTGCATAATACAATTCCTATTTTCCTACTTTTTTTTTCATTTTACTTTCGGGTGAACCGTGGGTCCCCACGGGACTCTAACCTAGTAAGCTATATACAAGGAGATATACTCCGGTTTAAATGGTAAATGGAGAAGATATAGCAGGCGAATATATGGAAACATATATTCATTAACATAAAGAAACTTGCACTAGGTTTCTAGGAAAATATGAGGATATATGAAACTAGAGAGGAAACTTCACATTGGAAAGCAAAACAACTTTTCATCTTAGAGTTGGATGGTAATGAAGTAGGTGTAAGGGTGGGAATTGGATAAGAACAGTACATGATGCATTTGATGTGCTTGGTAGAAGAACATGGTTATGATCAGTTTGCAAATTCCATTTTTTTGTTTGTTTGTTGTCGGTTCTTGATTCTTGAGGACAAGAATCTTTAAAGGGGGAGTAATGTTAGGTATCAAATAGTAGAGGGGGTCAATTGTAATAATATCATAGTGTAAGGTTGTAACTGTATGTTTGTAATAAGTGTTCGTTTAAGTAACGAACTAATGACCCATAATGAGTAGCTATTGATATTGAGAATAATCTCCTTCTCTGTGATTTCTTCTTCTTTTATCCATAGCTCTTATCTCTTGATTAACCATTTGTTTTGTAACACTCCAGCGGATGTCTAAAAAAGGTTGTCTACTTAAACATAAGCGGTTGCTTGAGGTTTAGACATTTTTTGGTTGGCAAACGGCATGAATCAGCTACTCTAGAACAATAATAATTTGCCAAAGTTTCAGTTTAGATGTTCTTATCATGAACCTCTACCACCATCGAGTGGAAATGTTGAGAAGCTTTATTTCTTTTGGTCTATGTGCTTGCACAAACCTTAAGTCTTTTGCAGCATGCATTTGTGATTTACAAAAGTTAAGAGAGCTTACACTTGAAGGTGGTATCCCACAGGTGCCTAAGGATCTGGACCAGTTAGAAGGTCTAGAGAAACTATCTTTATCAATGAAAGAGATTAAGGATAGCATTTGTGAGTTGAAACATCTGAAATATCTTAACCTTAAATCTTGTTGGCTTCTCAAGCAGCTACCAAAGGGTTTCGGCGGATTAGCGTGTCTAGAGGAGTTACATCTGATTGATTTTATACAATTACGAGATATTCCTAAGAACATTTGTAAGATGAAATGTTTAAAACTTTTATATCTATACAATTGTATTCTAGTTAAGAAGTTTCGAGAGGAACTTGGGCGTTTAGAAGGTTTAAAGAAGTTATATATAGACCGCACGGGCAGGGCCGTCCCTGAAAATTCACGTGCCCGGGCCGAGCCACGAAATATGTGCCTCTTAGTCTTAGGTCTTTTAAGCAATGTTTTCATAACCGAAGCAGACGTTGAACTGGTGTCCTTAATACAGAACTGAAAGTGTCATAATAATTATAAAAATTAATATGTTTGGGTAATTGGCTCATAAAAAAACCACAATTTCTTAAAATTCCATATTAATTTGAAGGACCATTATCTTATGTCTAGATTTCAAAAGTTCTTTAATAAAATATGAATTTGACTTGCATCATGTGAAAAAGCGTGAGCCAATTACTATTTTGTAGTACTAGTATATATTAAAATTTACTACAAAGGCTGCACAACTACTGTACCACAACCCAAATCTCAAGTAACACACTTCAATTTTTTTTTTATTTCTGTCGTAACTTTCCAATCTACTTTTCATGTATGACTCATCTTGTTTCTTATCTACTCTTCACTTCTGGTGTTTATATCCAGTGATGTCAAGATGAAATCTTTTTTTGGGTCGAAAACAGGAAAAAAAAAATACTTGCAGAAAGAAAACACCCATTGCCGCTCAAAGTGCCCCTTTAGAAATTGGGCCCGGGCCGGGAGTCCTCCCCGCACCCCCTTATCACCGGCCCTGCGCACGGGCATAAGACGTCTTCCACATAGCATTTATATATCAACTGAAAGGTCTGCGTATTATGGGGTCTAGGGGGCAGCTTATGTCCTATGTATACGCAGGATCAACATGTCCCTGCACGTGGAGCCATGAATAAGATAGGCAGTCACAACATGAGTATCCTAGGGGATGAATTTGGATACAAAAACAAGTATCCAAAATCAATCCCGTCTTTGAATGTGTGAGTCTTGATATATAAGTTTGTGATTTATAGAATGTCACTGTTAGCAGTTTTACACTGATTTGAAATTTTTAATTGTTTTCTCAGCCAAAAAATGTTATTGTGATGGTTTGTTTGTTAATTGTTATGGTGCCTCATTTAAGTAGTTGAAAACAGTATACCAAACACACAACAGTGCTACAAATCATGTTTCGTCTTATAAATTTTAAAGAGTATGTACTTTTCAGCTGCAATCTTTCATCTTTATTCTTAATTGCTGTTTATTTGTTTCTGTTAGGCCTAACTTTGCTTCAATCTACCCTGAGCAGTTTTTGTGTAACTATATAATACAAGAACAGACTGCATATCAGTCCTGTTAATAATAATGTACTAAGTTAAAAATATATGGTTTAAGGTGGTTTTTTCTTAGGGGTGTAAACAAGCCGAGCTGAGCCCGAGCTTGACTAGGCTCGAGTTCGGCTCGTCATGCTCGTTTGAGGCTCGAGCTCAAGCTCGGCTCGGTTCGAGCCAATTATTCTGAGCTCGAGCTCGGCTCGAAAGTAAAACCTAAGAGCTCGAGCTCGACTCGACTCGCGGTAATTTAAAACTAATTTTAAAGACCTAAAAGCTCGGCTCGAGCTCGCTTCAATAGCTTAAACAAGCAAAAGCTCAGCTCGAACTCGGTTCACCAATATTATTAATTAACATTGAACATGTTCAATGGACAAAATCGCATATATAAAAAATATACATAGTGTTTGTTTAGGCTCGCGAGGCTAAACGAGCTTTGTATGTAAGGCTCGAGATTGAGCTCGATAACTAAACGAGTCATATTTCATGCTCGATTTCGGGCTCGGGCTCGGTAAGGCTCGGCCCGTTCGAGCTGATCCGGCGTAACTCTTTAAGGACAATGTGTGCTCCTCTGTTTATATATATTGAACTGATTTGAATCAAAACCTAGTTCCTATAGTACAAAAACGACTGTACCGATTTGGTATATTGTATCTTGTTGAATGCCAATAACCTATTTAATGAATGTCTTGTTAAAACAATTATATGTAATGAAAGTTCCTTGGTAGTGTTTTGCAGGTCAAGTGTTTGATTATGTGTCTCAAAGAACTTAGATCAAGTTCCTTTGTAGGACAAGGTTATATCTGTCTAAAATTCACCGTGTGACCCATATATTGAAACGAATCAAATGGATGACGGGTTTGGTGGGTCGTAATTAAGTTGTAAATGGGTGGATAAGTTGTAATAAATGTGTTAATTGGGTGGGTCTCAACAGGTCAATTTTACAAAAATATATTTTTAGATATTCTTAGTCTAATTTTGTACAATTGATGAAACTCGAACACAAACCTGGTGGTCAGTGGTCACACAGATCGACCCGAACACGGGCAGATCTATCTGCAGTTGAGAGGGGGCTGGTCCCATGAGTTCAAAGGGAGCTGCTAATGTTTATTTTTTATTACTCTGATGTTGATTGCTAGGATGGTCAATTTGGTAATAATTCTATAATGGGGTTTATATGATTATTTGTAAGGTTGCTTATTGGATCATTATGATTATGGAATGGTGGAACTATAAATTTAAGATGAAAACATTGATTATGTATGCATTTGTAATGTGTTGCTCATTAAAAATAGAGGGGTTAATTGGTTTTGTCTCAGAGTGTTGCAGTTGATAACCTTCCTTTTGTTGTTGCAGCTCTGTTTTATTTTTTTAGCAATAGCTTTTGTATGGGTTTGACTAGCTGCTGCTGTCAGTTTTATATTTGGAGCTATTTCTCAACACCATCTTTATAGATCATGTTAATCGAGCTACTCTTTTTGTGAAGTAATGTTCATAGGCTTGAAAGCGCAGCAAATCATATTCAATCAAGGTATATCGTGTTATTGGTTTATTTTTACCATTTTTATTTGTATAGACTAGGTTTAACCTCCGCGCGCGCGTTGCAGCGCGCCAAACTATCATATGGTAACGGGAGTTTGACCGATACATGCATTCGTATTAAAGTCATGATATGGTATCGGAACTCGTATTAAAGTTGTGATTTGTCGGGTTCGAAACTACCAACACAGGTTCCAATGTTATCCAGTTGGAATGGAGCCGGTTCGTCACAACACTGGTACATTACAGTTGTTTTGCTCTTATAGATCATAGATTATAAATCAGAAACCATGTACTTTCAATATAAACATCATTTTACCTTGTAATACAAAATTAAAATAACTCAAATCAATAAATAACAAACAAAGAAGGATTAAATGTTCATTTCGGTTACATATACTTCAGAATTTATCATACCCCTATTATAGTCACACACAACATTGGGCTGGAGGCTTTAATTCCATCAGAAGATCAAGATTGGTCTGCAATGTGCAAATGAGTGGCTACGAAGTTTAAGAACATGACAACTTTACAATCAACATTATCCTTAACCTAAATTTTAACTCACAATTTCATTAGAAAAAATATATCCTTTAACCTAGGATAGTTTAGGGCCTTTGAAAACATATTCGTTTTGCATTTTTTTGGCCTTTGAAGGCATCTTTGTTTTACATTTTTCTGTGTCCCGTAAATTTTTTAAATCAAAATATTCAGTGACTAACAATCTACTATGTTTTCTACAATATGTAATGTACCAGTTATAGTATTCAGCATTACAGCCTAAACAAATACGCCTAAAGAAGTATTACCTGATTTTTAAGTAGCTGGCCATTGTTATGTCTTTGAAAAGGGCGGAATTAACAAACCTTGGATCCAGCTATATAACCACCACATAATCCAAGTGATCTCATGAAAGATTCCATAATGATTTCCACATCCCCAGTATTCGCTACTTAATACGCCTCTTCTTGTTTTTTGAACTCTTATATATTGTAAGCCTCGTACAGGTAAACATACACCTGCATTATATAAAATGGTAAAGATGTACATTTACAATAGGAATGGATCTTGATTTCAATCATGTCACATATGAGATGGCATACACCAAACCGATATTTTGTGGAGCAAAATTGCACCATAAATTATAATTTACCTTCAAAAACCTAAGAACCCAATGTTGGTTGATTCAAGCGCTTCAGCATGCCTATGACATTGATGTGAGAACAACAGAAAACGTACAAATCAATGTAGTGAAATATCAAGCTTAATATTTGTTTTATTGCATACCGAAGGCGATTTAAACCACATGTGGTATTTGTAAGCAAATTATTGATCCCTCTATATATTTCCTTCTAAACCATTATCCTTTTAAGCACGAATCCTGATATAGTGAATCATTGTTCAGCTCATACTCAGAGCGCTGCCATCAAAGGAGAGATTTATCACGATACGCTTTGGTAAAATAAGTCACATAGTTAATGAATGGTGTAAATAAATAATAGGAAAATTTGGGTGTGAAGAATGCTAATTTCTTAACTTTATTGCTTTAGGTTATTAGTCCAATTCAAGTCATTCATCCAATACATGAGCAACCATTTTAGTTAGCCATGGAGCATAAAAGGAAGTTGAAAGAAGAGTTCGGTTACTGTACATTTGCAACAGAGGTATTTTCTTTTGGCTTTCTTCAGGAATTGAACCATCGACTTTTGTTCAAAAGCTTGGAGATGTGGTCTCTATTCCGGCTAGCTGTGCGCGCCAACTACAATACGAAAATGGAAAAGTTGATCAGTTAAATTCCTCTTTTAATATTGTGTCCATTTTTTGAAATGTAGCTATTTTATCTATTAAATCATGAACCTCCTATATCATTTTATAAATGTAAATACAAACTAACAGTTTTTTGTGAAAACCAAATGGTTTATAGAAAATATTAAGTGTTTGGTTAATAAAACTTCTCAGGAAATAAAGCAAACATCGAAGATCCAAATAGATACATATTTGAATTCAAAATTGTGAGCAGCAATGAAACATATTCTAGTATCTCATTAATAAGACACAAAAAAAGCATGCATTAAGACACAAATAGAAAATCCAGAACCTTCAAAACAAAAAAATAACACCTACCTGAAATGTCGATGACGGCGGAATCATAAACCAACCAGAACGTCGGTGGAAACTTCACAGGAAAAAACTGACAATCGGCGGAAACTAAAATGTCGTTCTTCACCGGCGACGAACGAACCGGAACAACCATCGGAGTCCCCCCTTCCCCGGCATCTCTTTCTATCTTTCTTTCTCTCTCTAGATCCGGATCTCTCTCCCGAGGGTTGTGTGTGTGTTTGAAAGAAATTATGGATATTAATGTATGTATTGAAAGAAATGAAGAGTCATCAACACACGTAGCAAGCAACAGATATGAAGAGTCAACACATGTCATTTAACTTCACCAATATTAGCCACGCGTCCAAAAAAAGAGATGCCTAAAAGCTGAAAGGAAGAAGGAAAAAATCGGGAGGAAAAACGTTTCGAACCTAGGCCACCATATATAAGTTATAACTGACAACAGTGAAACCACTACATCGTAAAGCTATTTTGTTTAACAAACAGAAGATATATCCATTTAAACGGTCTTTATAATGCAAAACACTGTTCAACTTGAGTTTTAATTAATACATAGTATAATTGCATTGGTATATGTTCAGTAAGTTATTAGTTTTTGGCTGTAGTGATTACTGCCGTGTCATAATTCGGGGAGTTGGCTACGCTTCTATGTAATTTTTTACCCGATCCATTGCTTGACCCATTTTTTGCTGCCATTGAAAAAGTCTTGGCTCCGCCACTGGAAACTGGTTAAGCATGACAGTTGATAATGTTTAGTGTTATATATGTATTTTATTTGCTATACACAACATACAAGGTTAGGTGGAAATACATACAAACTGAATATTAGAGAATAGGTTTACTCACCTCCCATACGAACCGGGTAGCTCTTAGACCATTGATCAGTGCAGAATTTGGAAGAAGAAAACAGGAAGTAGAGGGAGTTTTCCTGAGTTGTGAATGGATTTCAACTAACCAACTAACCTGAAGTACAGTTTAATACACAAATAGTCCGTCCACATTATTTCACCGTATCAAATTCAGACTACCATCTCGACCTGGGCTCCTACCTTCCACCAGGTTTTAGCACTGTTTTACTTTTAAGATTATTATATATGTGTGGCCCTCTGGAGGCGAAAGTAAAGTTGCACTAATTTTAACGTTATTTTACTAATTTTGTGAAAATAACGTTAAAAATGACGGACGGTTAATCACGCATCAGGTGATGACGTTGATAGTCAAAAGACAAGAGAGTACATGCACCAATCAGGTTTGTCTCGATTGTTGAGTGTTGTTATGTACCTTATGTCTAAGGCTTGATACAAAATCACTATTGAGCCGGAGGTCTCACTGGAAGCGGTCTCTCTATTCCCACATGGTAAAAGTAAGGCTATCTATATCTTACCCTCCTCACACCCTACTTATCTTTTGCTATTGGTGGGATTAATGATGATAAGATTAACAGGGAACTCATAGTAGTGTTAAACATGCTAATTGAACACAAAATTAAGAAAAGAAAAAAATGCACACCTTTCACATATAACACCCATAAAGTCAATAGAATACCAACAATTATGTTAACGGTATTCACGCGTAATCAGTCACTTTCATGGAGGGTTAGGTATACTCTATCTTTGGTCTTTATCTTTTGTATTATGCAAATAAGAATATTGTGGCCCCAACCCATCAAAAATATATTAATACCAAACAGTTATCGTCTTAGTATACATTCTTGTGGATTATTAATCTCTTATAAGTTCATATAAATTTTCCCTAGTCAATAAAGATTTCATCTTGTTCGGTCCATCAAGCATTCTTTCAATGGCATCTACTTCAGCTTCATCCATACAAAAGAGCTTCAAGTACGATGTTTTTTTTAAGTTTCAGGGGTGAAGACACCCGTAAAAACTTTGTTGATCATCTCTATCATGCCCTTCACCAGAAAGGCATTGCAACTTACAAAGACGATGAAAAAATCGAGAAAGGGGAAAGGATCAGTGATCAGCTCATGAGATCCATTGAAGAATCCAGATTTTACATCATTGTTTTCTCCAAGACCTATGCGTCTTCATCATGGTGCTTAGACGAGCTCATAAAGATTATGGAATGCCAAAAGACAAAGGAGCAGATTGCTTACCCCGTCTTTTATGATGTAGAACCCACTGAAGTCCGCAACCAAAGTGGGGCAGTTGGAGAAGCCTTTGCAAAACATGAAAAGGGCCGTCAGAGCTATATTCTACCTATCGACCGTCTGGTAATATCTTTATCACTACATGTCTGTGTTTGTATTTGTATTATTCAGTGAACTATTTGTGTTTTAAAGTAGAAGTTTCTGATTAAATTTCTTGTACTTGTTGTGTTGTGTTGTGTTGTGTTGTGATGTGTTGTGTAGACGCTAAGAAAGTTTTGAACTTTGTCGAACAGGAAAATGCAGATGATGTCGGAAGATGGAGAAATGCTCTAAAAGAGGCAGCCGGCCTGGTTGGGATGGAGTTGAAGAACACTTTTAATGGGTATCTCCACTCTTGTTTCATTCTAATTAATCTGCATTTAATATGGACATCCATGTCATCACATGTTTCATGTGACATTATAAGTAATCTAATTGAATCTTCTTTAATACACAGACATGAAGCTAAATTTATTCAACAAATTGTTAACGAGGTTTCACAAAAGCTACATTTCATTAATTCAAGTGTTGATGGGAAGTTAGTAGGCATGGAAACCCGGGTGAAGAATATAGTTTCATCTTTAGAAATTGATTCTGATGATGTTCGTATAATAGGGATCAAAGGGATGGGAGGTGGTGGGAAGACCACTTTGGCGAGAGCTGTTTTTGATCATATATCCATTCTGTTTGAAGGTAAAAAGCTTTGTTGAGAATGTTAGAGAAGTTTCAAAAGGCTCTTTGTCTGGATTGAAGAATTTGCAAAAACAGGTCCTTAGAAATGTGTTAAATGATCAAAGCATTACTATAACAAGTGTTACTGATGGGAAAAATATGATGAAAAAGATGATGGGTAGTAGAAAGATTCTTGTAGTTCTAGATGATGTGGATGATATAGGACAACTTGAAGCGTTAGCAGGTGAGCCTACTTGGTTTAAGTCGGGAAGTAGAATCATCATCACAACAAGAGATGAGCAAGTGTTAAAGGCACACCGAGTGAACTTTATTCATAACCTCAGTCTATTATCGTATGAGGAAGCAATTTGCCTCTTTAGTAAGCATGCATTTGGGAGAGAGATTCCAATTCAAGGGTATGAAGAGCTGTCAAGAATGGTTGTACGTTATGCTGTTGGTCTTCCCTTAACACTCAAAGTTTTGGGTTCATTTCTTTGTGGTAGAAATGAGCGTGAATGGGAAGATGCCATCGAAAGACTGAGAACAATTCCATTGAAGGAAACTTTGGAAAAATTGGAGCTAAGCTATAATGATCTTGAGAATGATCAAAAGGAAATATTTTTGGATATTGCATGCATTCTGAAACATAAACCCAAAAAGGAAGTAATAAGAATACTGGAAAGCTGTGGATTTCGTGCTCAGATTGGTGTAAGTGTTCTTGAACAGAAATCCTTGATAACTGATGATGGTGGTTGGTTGCTCTTGCATGACCATATAGAAGAAATGGGCATGAATATTGTTCGTCGTTTGCACCCTGATGAGCCTAAGAGACATAGTCGATTATGGATTCCGGAATAAATTGAAGATATATTGGTTAATGAGTCGGTAAGTTTCAAGTTTGTTCAAAAAGTGGACAACTAGAACATTTTTACTTGTTTTGACATGAATTTCATATTTGCTTTTTTTTTTAATTTACAGGGTACAGAAGCAACAAGAAGTATAAAAATGTGGAATATGAACCTCCATACTATGAAAGGTCTTAGATACTTGAGGGAACTTAGATTGCTTTACGTGGAAGATGAATATGGAGAAAATGAACGTTACGTGGAAGATGAATATAGAGAAAATGAAGTTGATGAAGTTAGCTTATACTTACCTGATGCTGTACAATCTCTATGTTGGCCATCATACCCTTTTAGGACGTTACCTAAATCGTTCCAAGCTAATAAGCTCATTAACCTTGAGATGATTCATAGCAAAATATCTAAACTCTGGGAAGAGGGAGAAGGAAAGGTAGAATAATGGTGGATTTGTTGTTTTGCATGATGCATATAATGTTTTATTTTGCCATTACACTGATATTCATCTTTCTTTTATCCATATGACAGGTTCTTAATAAGCTGAAGTTCCTCAACCTTAGTTATTCTAAGATGAGAAACCTAAATCTTGGGATGGCTCGGCATCTCGAGGAGTTAAATCTTGGAGACTGTTGGGACTTTGTGGAGCTCCAATTGCCGGTTGAATGTCAAAACCTCAAAATCCTCAACCTCAGTTGTTCTAAGGTGAGTAACCTTAACCTTGGGATGATTCGACATCTCGAGGAGTTAAATTTAGGAGGATGTACCGACTTTGTTGAACTCCAATTGCCGGTTGAGTGTCCAAACCTCAAAATCCTCGACCTCAGTGGTTCTAAGGTGAGTAACCTTAACCTTGGGATGATTCGACATCTCGAGGAGTTAAATTTACGAGGATGTACTAACTTTGTTGAACTCCAATTACCGGTTGAGTGTCCAAACCTCAAAATCCTCGACCTCAGTGGTTCTAAGGTGAGTAACCTTAACATTGGGATGACTCCACGTCTCAAAATCCTCAACCTCAGTCGTACTAAGGTGAGTGACCTTAGCCTTTGGATGACTCGACATCTTGAGGAGTTAAATCTTGAGTATTGTATAGACTTTGTAGAACTCCAATTGCCAGTTGAATGTCCGAATCTCAAAATCCTCAACCTCAGTTATTCTAAGGTGAGTAACATTAATCTTGATATGACTCGACATCTCAAGGAGTTATATCTTCGAGGATATGGTGACTTTCTAGAACGACACTTTGCCACTGAACATCCAAAGCTCAAAGTCCTTAACCTCTCGGGTTCTAATGTGAGTTACCTTAACCTTGGGTTGACTCCAAATCTTGAGAGATTAGATCTTAGAGAATGTTATTGTCTTCAAAAAATTCATGCTCCAGTTGGATGTCTAAAAAATCTTATCCATGTGTGCTTAGACTTTTGCTTAGGTTTTGTAAGGTTTAAGTTTAACAAACGCTATAGTTCCGCGGATCTTGATTCTGTAGCTACATTAAATATAGAAGCACGGTGTGTAAGTATATGCCCACTGCATCCTAAAAGTAATTTGCCAATTTTTTCAGTTGAATGTACATATAATTTCCCTAGATCCTCATGCAGTGGAAATCTTGAGAAGCTTATTTCTTTTGGTCTATGCGCTTGTAAAAACCTTGAGTATTTGTCAGCAATTATTTGTGGTTTAAAACATTCAAGAGAGCTTACACTTCAAGGCAGTATTCCTGGGGACCTGTGGAGGTTAGAAACTCTAGAGCGCTTATGTTTGCGGATGGTAGAGACTCAACATCTTCCGAATAGCATTTTTATGTTGAAACATCTTAAATCACTTGAAATTAGTTTTTGTTTTGGCATTGAGCAGCTACCCGAAAATATATGCAGATTAGATAGTTTAAAGACGTTAGACATAAACAGTTGCCCATCCTTACAAGATATTCCTAACAGCATCTGTAAGATGAAATGTCTAGAACGTTTATATCTCACTGATTGTCATATTGAGAAATTGCCGGAGGAACTTGGATGTTTAGAATGTTTAAAGGAGTTAGATCTAGCTGGGTGTGAATCCTTAGGAGATATTCCGAAAAGCATTTGTAACATGAAATGTTTAAGAAGGTTAGATCTCTCCGGTTGTGATCAAGTTGAGAGATTGCCAGAGGAACTTGGGCGTTTAGAATGCTTGGAAAAGTTAAATATCAACGGTGCGGGCATAAATCATCTTCCTCGGAGCATTTACCAATTGAAAGGTCTGACTATTTTTGGGTCTACAGAGCAGCTTGAGTCGTGTGGTTTTACATCTTTCACAGAAACAGTCTCAAATTTCAGACACTGCTGCAAAGTAGAGCTGTGAATAAGATAGGCACTCATAGCATGAATATTTATATTTGTGATTTATAGAATGTAACAGGGACTTTCTTTCTATTAGTAATTTTACATCCATATAAAAAAAATTTAATTGTTTTTTCGGCCAAAAATTTTGGAACATTTAGCCAGCTATGAATTTGACTTGCGTTCTCTTAACTCTTAAGTTGACTAGTTAGGTTTATTTGGACTATTTGTGATCTTTTATGGAAATTATGATTTGGAAGATCAGGCTTGCTTGTTATTAATGTCTTGTTTTACTATAAATCGACACCTCGGTATGTTATTTTTACTTTCTCCTGATTTGATAATTAGAGGTGAACAAAGAAACGGTTCACAAACCGATTTTGAAACTTGTCGAGAGGGGCACAATTCACATTAGCAAAGTATTAGTGACGATCATCATAACTCATAAGTCATAAGTCTACTAATTAAAACAACAATAATTTGTTATGAGTAATTTTTATCGAAGTACTTTGCCAATAAATATATATGAATCAAAAAGATCATTCCTAATTTATATATTTTGTTAAAACGAATAACAAAACTTTAGACAAAAAATAATAAATCTAAAACAAAATTACACAAATTGTCCTTTATTTATCACCCAAATTTCATCCTATGTCTCTTGTCTTTTATTTGCATTGGTTATGTCCTTTATTTTCTCAATTTGTTACACCCTCTGTCCTTTAGCCTAACTAAGTTAAAAAAAATTGGTTAACTTTATTTTCTAACTTTACAATTTTAGCCCCTGTAGTTTTCTTATGCCTTAACTCCAAATAAAACTACGAAACTAAGGCACGACATGAAAAGAAATCATAGGGATTTTAAACTACATCAAATTCCGATCAAAACCATAATTTTGAAGTAAAACGATCGACGAAAACATATATTGTTTTTACAAAAACTCATTTTATATATAAACATACACACACATATATATAGGATCCGGATATTTTGAGAACCCCCCTGAGTTGCGAGAACTTGAGAACTCCCCTAACCCAATAATAATGCGACACATAACCCACTTAACATTATTATATTGGAGGGCATTTTAGACAAATAACACACCCCCTACCCTACTCCACCCCACCCCACCCCACCCCACCCACACCCCACCATACAATGTTTAAAAACGTTTTTTTTAAACAATCAGACTCTCTTCTCTCTCTCACTTCCTTTCTCTCTCTAAAACACACACACATACAGTCTCTCATCTCTCTCTCACGTCGTTTCTCTCTCTAAAACACACACGCACACATACCGTCACTCTCTCTCTCTTTCTTTCTAAAAAAACAGAAAACAAAAGACGACGAGACGGGAGGTGGTGACGGTGGGTAGTGGCGACGGTGTTGATGGTGGTTGGTGGTGGATCTAACGGGGTTTTGGGGTTTTTTGGTGGTGGATCTGTGTTTTGAAGACGGTGGGGAGGGTTTTGAAGACGGTTTTTGAGGGTGGTAGTGGCTGAGGGTGGTGGTGGCTCAGGGGTGTTGGTGGCTCAGACGGTGGTGGTGGCTGACGACGGTGGTGGTGGCTGACAACGGTAAGGTTTTTATTATTATTATTATTGTTATTATTATTATTATCATTTATGTTCCTGTTATTATTATTGTTTATTTTTTATTTTCTGTATTGATTTTTTTTTCTGTTATTATTATTATTATTATTTCTGTATATTCCTCTTTTCTTTTCTTTTATTAAATGATTTTTTTGTTTTTTTATTTTTAATTATTATTATTTATTTTTTGCATATTGAATTTGTTTGAAAGACACCCCAGGAGATGAACTTGATAGTTATTTATTTTTTGCATATGGAATTTGTTTGAAAGCTACTAATCAGCACTAGTGTAAATTGTTGTTGATGATGTGGTAATACAATATTAAGTTTACTTTTTGTACACTGGTGTAAATTGATTTTGTAGTGCACCAGTGTAGAGTTCATGGTCATTCTGTACATGGCGTTTTATTGTCATTTAAGTTCATGACCATGAAAACAGCTTCCTTTGATAACTTTCCTTTGTTTCCTTTTCTACACTAGTGTAAATTTGTTATGTTTTGCGCAGACCAGGATCTGAATTGTTGAAGAGTTTTACACCGGTGTATTTTCTTGAGTTAGTGGATTAGTTTAGATGTAGGTTTCTTGTATTTTTTGTGAATTAGTAAGTTGGTTATGTTTTTCGTTTTTCTTACACTGGTGTAATTGTTTGAGTTAGTGGCAAGTTTTATTGCAAGTTTGTTTGAGTTAGTGGCAAGTTTGTTTATTTTACATTGGTGTAAGGGTATATTGCATGTATTACATTGTTGATGATGATGTGGTAATACAATATTAATTTTGGTTATGTTTTTCGTTTTCTTACACTGGTGTAATTGGTTGAAGTTAGTGGTTGTATTTTAAAAAGTAAATCAGAATTAAAAAAAGAAGTTAAAAAAATCTAATTTGTTTAATATTTTAAATAAAATATTAATATAATATTATATTTGTTCTTCTTCTCTCTCATGGTGTATTTTACTAAAATACCCTTAAGCCCTATTATTTTAATCAAAAAATCTTATTATATTTTTATCATCCACAAAAAGACAAAAGAAACCCAACATGAAATCTTAGCCCTTGGATGACAAAGATCAATGGTCAAAAAGTGGTTCATATGGTTCTCACAACTCACCTTGGTTCTCAAAATATCCTAACCCTATATATATATAGGGGATGGTTCATTTCAGAAGAGGTTTTAATGCGAGAAGTGCAAGAAGAAAATTAATAATTCATTTTTTTCATTTTTTTAAAAAATAAGAATGTAAGAACATTGTTGAAATGTGTTGTTTATTCATCTATCTTGAAAAAAAAAACAAATATATGAAGAAATTTAATTAATTTATATAACCTACACGTGTACAAATTTTGTGTAGGAACATTACCTACGAATAATATAACACAAGTGTAGGAAAGAGTTTATGCATTAAAAAAAAACATTTTTTTACATTAATTTAATGAGTTTTTGTGTATGTAACATAAACAATGATATATAAAAAGTAAAAACTTCAAAAATATATGAACCATTACTAATAAAAAGTAAGATTTAAGTTTCTTCTCGCACTTCTCGCAATTAAACACTCTTCTGAAAATAGCCTAACACTATCTATATATATATACACACACACACACACACACACACATATATATATATACCGAATTTAAGCGAATTCACATCAAACATAACCCGACACACATGAAACCAGACCGAAACTTGTTAAAAACTTATATCGAATCCAACCGATACAAACCGGATTGAAAAACGGGTCAAAACCCAATCCGTAGTGGTCCAGCTTTTTTTTTGGGTTGTTCATTGCAACCCCTGTATATTTTTTCAGTCCTTAAGGTTTCATTCTACTAACAGACCCAATTTAACAGGATTGCAATCTTGCATGAATTTTCAAATCAAATTCGAACAATAGAACAGGAAAAGAAACTATCATCAAAGAATTTAAGCAGTTTAAAGATCCAATTATGGTTAATTTCAACATCAAAGATTTGTAATTTGAATTAAATTTAAACGTATAGTGTATTATTTTTTTAAAACAATGGCCACCTTATTGCATTTTTTTTCTGGTCAGAACTGGAATAAGCAGAGAACCATGTTGGACTTTGGAGACAATCTCTTGAGTTGAAAAAGCTTTAAATCGAAAATTCGATATCAAACAGAAGGTAGAGCAATTACTCAATTAATCTATTCAGAAGCATAAATAGATAAGAACAGAGGGTATACTACTCGATTTTTTCACTTGAACCTTGGTTGGTTTGTGGATTAAGTGATCGGAGGTTGCTTTGTCGTTGGAGAAATGTGATCAGAGAAAAGGTTACTTGTTGAGGGTGTCGAGGCTGCTTTGTCGTTGCCGAAAAGTGATCGTTGTGTTGTTGGGTCGCTGGAGAGAACGAATGACCGGAAGAAGATCGGTAGGTTAGGTGATATAGAAAGGGATCGTGATGTGGTGATGTGATCACCGGCGACTTTTTCGGAGAAGATGGTGATGTGATGTGAAAAGTTTAATGATTTTCAAAGCTCATGATTGGTATAAACTTGGCTGCAAGTGTAATACAAATACGTGGAACTTGAATAGCTAAAATGTTTGAGATTGCAAAATTTAATGCTTGAAACACAGAAACATGCTTTGAAAATCTACACATAAAATGGAATATGATTTTGTTGTTTCAATTATTACAAGTTTACAACACTTGCATATACTTGAAAACTACAGGGTCTAAAAATGTAAAGTTAGAAAATGAAGTTAACCAATTTTTTTAACTTAGTTAGGCTAAAGGACAGAAGGTGTAGCAAATTGAGAAAATAAAGGACATAAGCAATGCAAATGAAAGATAAGGGACATAGGATGAAATTTGGGTGATAAATAAAGGACATTCTGTGTAATTTTGTCTAAATCTAAACTTAAATTGTAAAAGTTATTCGTTAACTTTAGAGATAATTACACGTTTTGTCCTTTATGTTTACCTTAAATTACACTGTGTGTCCTTTATCTTTAAAAATAACACTGTGTGTCCTCTATTTGAAACTTTTGCACACCACAAGTCCTTTAAACTAACCCATCCGGTATATTGATTATCCTCTCTAACCGCATCCAATATCTTGGTTATCTTTAATTATATATTATTCAATTAATGGTTATAATAATTATTTGAAATACATTTACAACTCTGCCATTATTATGAATACTATATATAAAACAAAAATTAAAATTAACACATATCTCCCTCTCTCTCTACCTTCTATCTACCGTCCATGACCACCACCAGCCGTCACCATCGACACCACCACCTGTCGAACACCGTCACACCAAGGTGGTTAGGGTTGGAGTTTGGGCAACGTCTCACAATTGTTTTCCACAACAAATTTCCCTACGGAGGCACCCCTTTGCGGTGGTACAGGCGTGGTGGTTTATGGATATGCACGTAACAACTATAAACCCTAGAAAGTCAATCGTAGAACTAGGTACATTTTTCTAAAACATCTGAGAAGGGGTAAAGGGGCGACTAAGGTTTCTTCGTGACCCATGTTGATGACGACGATGGTGGTTTATGTTTTGAGCTTTGATCTACTGTTGATGGTGGCGATAGTGGTTTAGGTTTTGAGCTTTGATTTAGTAACGGGGTGATGGTGGCGGTGATGGTTGGGTTCCGGTGATGTGGTGGTTGTCTGGGGTGTTGAAAGTGAAGGGGTTGTATGGGGGTGGTGCTAGAAGTGAAGGTTATGGCTGTGGTGGTTGTATGACAGGGTGATGTTGCCAGTTCTGATGACAGATGAAATGGGTTATAGGTTGTGTGTGTGTGAGTGAGTGAGAGAGAGAGAGAAAGAAGTGGGTATATTATAATTTTTAAAAGTAAAATATTGTTATTTTTAAAGGTGTTGTGGTTGTAAAGGGGAGGTTAGGAGTTTAAGTGTCATAAGAGGGAAAAAAAAGTGTAATAAAAAGGGGAGGAAATTAGTAATTCAATAAAAATATTCTTATTTTTAAAATTACTAAATACCTTTCTTAGTTCATGTAAAATTACAAAAGTACCTTGTTTTTAACTAAAAAACTAAAGTAGTTAGGAACGGGGAGCAAATTAGAGAAAAAGTAGTAAGCACTGGGAGGAAAACGGCTATTTTTAGACTGGAGCAAAATGGTTAAAATGGCCAAACGATGAAGAGCAAAAATGAAATTAACTCTAACCTAACACTATGTATGTAACTAGGTGGGGTAGTCCGTGCGGTTCGATTATAACCTGCTTGTTTTGTCACATGTATGCTTGTAAACGATCCGAACGTTCCTAAATGTGAACTTGTTCGGCGGAAAGTTCGTTTATGTTGATTTATTTAATAAACGAATGAACACGAACAACAACTTTTTGTTTAATTAAATGAATGAACATGAACAATAAATGAACGGACATGAACAAACGTTGTGTTCGTTCATTTATGTTCGTGAACGTTCGTTCATCTATGTTTGTTTATTCATGTTCATGTATGTTCATTTCTTTATGGTTGTTCGTTTAGATTTTATTTAATACATAAGTAGTTGCATTTATAAAATATTAATATAAAAAATACTTATTATTAGTATGCATGAACTCTAATTTAAATGTGTTTTTGGGTTAATTGTAATGTATTAGACTTGTCCATTTGTGTTCACTAATGTTAACTTATGTCTGTTTATGTTTGTTCACTTACATTCGTTTGTGTACGTTTATGTTTGTTGAGTTATGTTCATTTAAGATTTTTATATGTTCGTTTGTGTTTGTCTATGTTCATGAACTGTTCGTTTAAGTTTTAAACGAACATGAACATACCCTTTTCTAAATGAACGAACACGAACAAAAAAAAAATGTGTTCGATTATATGTTCGTGTTTATGTTTGGTGAAAATTAAATGAACAAAAACAAACATGCCCTTAATCATATTCTTTCGGTTCGTTTATAGGCCTAGTCAAATGTAATTACATTACATTGATAACATTGGCCCATGGACTAGCTTAGGGTTGGATCGGTCCAGCAAAAACTCAAACCCTTCCTAGCCCGAGAGCGACATAGACCTCACTCCTCATACGCATATATTTTATTATTCATGGTATTATATGGCAGAAAAAAAAAGTAATTATCCCATTAACGTAGATGCGAAATACCTCAATAATTTATTACTTTTAGCATATTTTATATAAAATAATAATGTCTAATATTTTACTCAACATATAATTGAATGTACTACACTCAAATTTCTCCCGTTAGCCTTTGACACATTTGACTCATTGTTATTGGAAACTATTCGTTTTTTGAGCAGAGTCTAACGGGTTGTCTACAGCAATACGTCAACTCCAAAATGGTAGGGTTTTGTTTTATGTATATAATATGATTTTTTTATTTAATAAAATTATAATAAATTTATAAGGTCCGATCTGTTTTTTTACGGTTGATCTTTGGTAAAAACCGTAAACCAAACCGTTTGCTATGGCTTGAAAATATTGAAACCGGTCGACCAAAAATTAAGTAAAAAAACCGACCGTAAAATCAAACCGATGACCGGTTTAGACGGTTTAATGGTTTAAAATCGAACCATAAACACCCTTATCAGAATATACTAGTTGAAAGTAGTTTAAATTTATTCATGTTTAAAGTCGTCAATTAAACATCTTTTTCAATAACTAAAATAACTGAACCGTTGATAACCAAAATTGATCAGTTAAAAAATCTAAAATCCAAAAATTGGTTATAATTTCAGCTTAACCATAACAAAACCGAATCATACATAGATATTTCTAGTTCCAGTAAACAATTTTTCCAAGTAAAAGTTGACTTCAACTATAGAACTTCAAATATAAAGTTTATTATTATGGTACTTCAAATATAAATATATTCCACAATTATTTGACGTAGCTTTTGACACCCTGTCACTATCTTTGATTTTCTTTGATAGCTCCTTCCTAGCCCTTTCCATCTTTAAAGGAAGAAGGGACAAATATTACCATGAATACATTGAACATGTAGAGGCAAAGTTCAATGATCTTTCACCTACAATATTTTGCCACATGCAATTTGCTCCTTTTGTATATGTGGGGTCATGATGTTTGGTTATGGTAACTCCATGTCGAACTTTTATAATGTTTCAATGTAAAGGGTGTAAAGGGTGTACAAATTTGCTAATATTATCCTTTGATATAATGCTTCATATATTATCACTGCATGGTTTGTCTTTTTAACATGTAATCGCAATAGCTTAAAGGTGATCAATAATCACCCAAGTTTTGAATGACCGAAACAAGTTGTTATAGAGTGTTTACGTATTGGATAACCAAGTTATCTGTTAAGAAGCCACATATAAAATACTAATAATCGAGAGTGACCTAAACTACCATTCAATTTCACTCTCTTTAATACACTCCCTTTCGATTAATTAATCATTTTCCAATATAGAAGTGCAAAAGATGTCGAACATGTGTAGTCGAGGAGCGTGAAACTGAGCGTCCCTTCCTCCCTCCCTCCCACCCCAAAAAAAAAAAGAAAAAAAAAACCATAACGCCCTGTACACCGCCGCGTTATGGGTCAAAAAATGGCTTGAGCTTTGTTTTTTTTTTTCACGGCGATTTTAGGCGTGGATTTTCCCCTTATTCTTGGAGCTAATCGAAAGTCCCCAAAGTAAAGAATGGGACGTTATAGATTTTTTTTTTAAAAGTTAATACAATATATTTCATAATATAATAACCAAGTTACATCTGGATAATGGGTAAGCGAGCAACAAGCTGCGCCGCTATCCCTTTTTGAATCGCAAAGCCTATTCTACTAAAGACAAACCCTTGGTTCCTCGGGCTTTGCGAGTCACTGTGGACCACCTTCTGCACCCGCTCCAAAAAGCGAACTGCCTCAGGGGCAAGGGATCCAAAAGTGTCGAAGACAAACGGAATGAACACATGTTGATTCTCTAAACACGCTGCCTCGTGCTTAGCAACCTACCTTGCTTCCGCCTTCAAAACCGTCTGTCCCGGAACGAATCCACTATCTCTCAGCCCCACCAGTGGGGACACCCCAGTGAGGTCAACACATGCGTGCTTACCCCCCCCCCCCCCCCCCCCGCCCATCCAAACACAAGGACGTCCGCAGGACACAGGGTAGATCTTCCCTCTCATGGGTCAGTCAGAAAGTTAACAGGAGCTTCTTTCTTGGCTGAGATCCCGGCACGCCTAAGCACATCTCATAAAACATCTCTAACCTAGTCATGACGATACTAGTTTTAACATGAACACTACATGTGGTCTTACCTAGTTTTAACATCGATCAATATTTTTTTTTTCTATTTGAGAAGTAAGTTTGCAGTGTTGACAGTAAATGTAAATTATAAAACATGACACGTATGAAGCAGATGATTTAACCCTGGAGTTAATGCACAAGTTGTGGGGACGAATTATATGAATATGGCTTAACTGCTTTAAGTTAGGACGCATGGTAGATTTTCCTCTCGTGGATCAGTCAGAAAGTTAACAGGGGCTTCTTTCTTGGCTGAGATCCCGGCACGCCTAAGCACATCCCATAAAACATCTCTAACCTAGTCATGACGATACTAGTTTTAACATGAACACTACATGTGGTCTTACCTAGTTTTAACATCGATCAATATTTTTTTTTTGTATTTGAGAAGTAAGTTTGCAGTGTTGACAGTAAATGTAAATTATAAAACATGACACGTATGAAGCAGATGATTTAACCCTGGAGTTAATGCACAAGTTGTGGGGACGTATTATATGAATATGGCTTAACTGCTTTAAGTTAGATTTGTTATTTATAACGTGACATGATTTTTTATTTTTTATTTTGAAAGTTAAAATTTCATTCAAACCAAACGCAAAACTCACTCTCTAAGGCGGAGAATGAGCCACGCCAAACAACTACACCATCTCTAATAGAGGACGTAATTATAGTAAATGATTGTATTTATATTAATGTTATTATTGTGATGATCCCTATCCAAAGATAGAGGACCCTTGTAATTATTATAAATATTGTGATTGAATAGAAGAGAGGCAAGGATTATTGTCTATCATGGTATCACCCTAAAACAAACCCTAAACCATCCTTCCTGCCATCGCAATACCTCTCTTCTTCTTCTTCTCCTAAAATCGCACTAATCTCAAAATTACACAATGCCTTCCAATCTATACAACCATGTTTATATCTATTCTTAAACCATAGAAAGCTAATAGCTTTGTTGTCCAAAACCACGTCCAATTCCGATTGCACTTTACTTGAGAAAATCCGATTGTTTCTAGCTCGCTAAATGCTCCAAATCGTGATGAACATAATACCTTGAAAAGCAACCTTCTTGGTCCCGTTCAATCCCTCCGTTTTATGAAGTTCGACAATATCTCGAACCGAGAACACAAAAATACTAGGAATTCGGCACCAAGACGAGATAGCGGCCCAAATGCGTGACGCATAGATGCAACCCGAGAATAAGTGTTCTCCCGTCTCCATACCATGATCACAAAACTTACACTCATTTTTGGGAACATGAATATTCCTCTTTTCTAGCGCAAATGAAGTAGCAATCCTATCCAGTTCTGCTCGCCAAACAAAAATACTGACCTTGGAAGGGATCCATTTGCACCATTTTAGAACATAAGCCGATCTCTGATCATCCGTATGAATCCACTTCTTAGCTGCCTTTACACTATAAATACCCGCTTTATCAATCGAGCATACCCACTCATCCGATTTCTTTATAAGCCTCTGACCATCCAGCAATCGTAAACATGTTTCCTTCTCGGCCAGAAAACTCACATCTTGATCGAACATACATTGATTCCAAGAACTTCCGTCCGGTTGAATATCATTCCATCTATCGGCCAAAACAATCATCTTATGTTTTTCAAGATTAAATACACGAGGAAACCGATCTTTGAGTGTTACATCTCCCACCCATTTATCCAACCAAAAACGAATATTTTTTCCATCTCCCAACTTCCCACTAAGATGATCGGTTAGGCATTTGCTGTTCACCTTAGTTTTAAAACCAAGATTAACAATATTCTTCCACTCACCCATTAAACGAATGTTAACCGGTATACTCCTTTGCCTCTTAGTCGAAACATGAAGAGAATCTATAATGACTCTCCATAAAGAATCCGACTCTACTTTAAACCTCCATATCCATTTCAATATCAAAGCTCAATTAGTAATTCCCAATCGACTCAATCCTAACCCATTGTTTTCCTTGGAACACGTTACTTTGTCCCAACCAACCCAATGGAGTGTCCGCCTATCCTTGTTCCCTCCCCAAAGGAATTTCCTAATCATAGCTTCCAAGTCATTAATCACTTTCACCGGAGCTTTAAATATCGAGAAATAGTAAGTAGGTAGGCTTTCTAACACAGATTTAATAAAAGTAACCATCCCACCAATTGATAAGACTCGTGATTTCCATTTAGAAAGTCTATTACGAACGACCTCCTTCACCGGCTCCCAATTAGAAATTCTATTCATATTAGCTCCCAGCTTTACACCTAAATAAACAAACGGAATGACCCCCGGTTTACAATTAAAAAGAATCGTTTGCTCATTAACCACCTCTTGCTCCACTCCACACCCAAAAATACTAGACTTATGAACATTAATCTTTAAACCCGAGCAAATATTAAATAATCTCAAAATTCTCATTACCTTTTTGAGATTATCTTCATGCCATTTTTTCAAAACCATTGCATCATCCACATATAGCAAATTTGATATTCTCGACCCACCATTAGGAAGACTAACGCCCTCGAAAACACCAATATGTCTTGCTCTACTAAATAAACTCGAGAGCCCTTCCATCACCAAGACGAATAAGAATGGTGAAAGAGGAGGATCTCCTTGCCCAATACCTTTAGAGCATTGAAACTCAAAAGTAGGGGACCCATTCACCAGCACCGAGGAACGAGCCGAAGATAGAATACCAAAAATCCATAAACACCACCTCTTCGGAAAACCCATTTGTCTCATAATATCCATTAGAAACTTCCAATGAACATTATCATAAGCCTTTTCAAAATCATATTTGACTTGTTTTCATCTTTTCCACAACCTTAACTCACCCCTAAACACCCATTTATGACCCTTAACCTATGTGCACGAGTTTTTGCCCTCAAATCATCGATTCTTAGCCAAAACAACTCCAAGAACCATAAACAAGTGAAGATTTAAGGTGTGTGAATCATCTAAACCCTTTTTCAAAACATTCTTATGTTATTGTTATGAACCCAAAATGTCCAGATTGAACCTAGTGTGTTTTCATCAATAAAAACCTTTCTAAATTAGATCTAAACCTTACACACGAGTTTCTTATAAAACACTAGCTTTGAATGATGTTGGTGATCTAATAAATGTGGTTTTTGTGTTGTTTGTTGTTGTTGTTGTTGTTAGGATGATTATCTAGGTATTAGAAGCATGTTTGGATGATGTTTGGTTGTTTATAAGTTTTAACCCGTTTGAGGATTTTATGTAGATTTAGGATTGGATATGCTAATATGATGATAACGATATATTAGGATTCATGTTAGAATGATTACCCCTGAGGTTGATGATATTATAAACGTGATTATGTGATTTAATCAGATTATTTGTCATTTGGGGAAACTATTTCATGCAATAATATGACTTGTTCATAACATTACCCATTTTTGGGAAAAACTTTCAAATTGTACATGGAATTAACCTAGTCAAACGAGGTGTTAATTGTTATAATATGATAGGGATAGATTAGATATTGATATTGATTGTGTATCGATTGGTTTTTATTAATAGAATAATAATTTTTGGGTAGGAAGAGTCTTACGGACAAACCAACCCAGGACCCCTCCATGTGATTTTCGACAACTTTAAACTAAATCATACATTTTTTTGATTCAGTGTCCTGTTAATTTTCCATGCCCTTTATTGGCTTTCACATCTTGGATTTTTATGTTTAAAAATTGTGAGAAAAAGAAATTAGAGACATCGTGTTTAACTTACAAATTTAATAAAAATATTTTATTATTGATTAAATTTATACAATATTTGTAATAAAAACAAAAACTGATGGAATACGTTTATAAGTTTCTTGAAAAACAATAAACATTACATTTTCTAAAGTACTCTAAATGAAAAAGGTTGTGTATTTGAGACATTTATACATATCTTATCCCACAATATTTAAAAATGACAAGAATTTGTAAGTACCACAAAACCACCATAAAAAGTTAAAATAAAGAAATGAGTTAAATGCTATTTTCGTCCCTGAGGTTTGGCCTTTTTTGTTAGTTCCATCCAAAAGTTTATTTTTTCTCATCCGAATCCAAAAGTTTTCAAATTCTTGCTGGTTCCATCCAAATGCCTAACTCCGTTAGTCAATCTCAGTTAACTGAGGGGCAAAATTGTCAATTCAAATCTCATCTATATTATAATAATAATAATAATAATAATAATAAAATAAAAAAACCCCACCCACATCATAAACACAAAACCCAAATTCAATTCTTTTTCTCTCCCACAGATCCATCATGCTGTCAGCTGTGACCACCACAACACCACCACCACCACCACCACCACTATCCTCCTCCTAACCCTAAACCTCACACTAATAATTTTCCTTCAAAATAGGTTGGAAATGCGACACAGGTTTGTATCCAAGTCAGATTCCTAAGCTTTGTTTTTGTTTTATAAATTAACTAGCTTAGTACCCGTGCGATGCACGGGATTCCCTACATTATTATTCATAACGAATATAACTTATTATACAAAGAAAGTAAGTTACGATGAATGTTGATTATTCACATTTTCAGATTAACGAATATTTTTCGGATTAAATTATTATTCTAAATAACTTGACATGATTTCTATCTATTTTACTAATGAGTGTTAATATAACTCTTAACAACTTATATTGAGGAGATTGACACAAAGTGATTTGTATAAACTGGTTACTTTTGCAATTCAATTAACCTTTTGGAGACCTTTATCAATATATTCAACTTAATATTAACATCCAATACCAAAAAAACAATCAATTACATTGAAAAAATAAAACCAAACATAATGTCATAGCTGCATTAGTAAGTTCACATAGTAGCCAATATTCAAAAAAAAGATTACTATAAAAAAACATGGAAAAAGACAATATGACGTAATTATCAAACATTAAAAATTTGTCTTTTGGCCTTGCGCTTCTTAATTTCTCGTTTCTTCAATTTGGAAACTGAAGTTAGAAGAAGCACACCTTCGGTCTTGATGTACCTAAATGTGGCAATATTACCATTTTCTATTCCATTTGCCTTCAACCATTCACCCCAATTTTGAATAGCAAACCTAATTTCTTCTTTTGACTTTTCCATACGAAGCGACATTAGAACTTCAACACCGTCAAGATTCCTTACAGTCATGTTCAAGTTCAGCCATCTTAACAACTCTCCTTGGCAGACGCTAAGTAATGTAAACATATAATGATTTATAATGAAATCTAAACTAACATACAAGTAAATAAACTTTTTGAATAAATTAGTAAGGATGTTAATATAAAGAGGAAAAAAATACTCACAATGATATTCTTTAGCATTTAATGTAGCTATCATCTTTTGAAAGTGGTCATATCCTATATCTCCATCCTTAGCATGAGGAACTTCTTCTTTTGAAATTATAAACTGATAACCAGCCTCAACAAAAATCAAACCTTACTAATTTATTCAAACAGTAAACACGGAGAACACAAAGCACATGCTGATGAACTGGAAGCTCCTATTGACCAACTTTATTCCATACGTAGAAAACCATAAAAACTATTATTCGGTTTGCTAACAACATCAACGTGGTCGGAAATTTATTAAGAGAACAAAATGTTTACGTAATGTACCTTTGGCATTTCTTTAAGTGTATGTCGCTTTGCTTCTTCCTGTTCCACATTTCTTCTACATCAAAGAGGATGCACCTGAACATCTAATTAGAAAAGAGAAGAATTTCAACGATATTTGGTCCTATTTGCTAGTCTATCACTTTTAAGTTGAACGCTGACAACAAAGTTTAAGAAAACACACTTACCACACTACAATCATTTTACCAGTTCTTGGCATGAGTTTCCAGCGTTTGTAACGAACCTCTTAATAAACTTGACTACCGGCAATTTTCTTCATAAGATCAAGTCACAAATAATCTTTCATCACAATCAATAATGGTTCAAGAAGGGAGAGATAAAGTCTGATAGAAAATGTATGTTATCAATTAAGTTCATAGTGGATTATGTCTTTTTCATCTGGGTCTATCCACCATGTTAATATGAATGTCACAGTACAAAACTTTCATTTAAATTTTCCACAAACCCCAAAAACACATATATATCTATAGTTAAAGCCAATTTTAATTATGAGAATACTATTTTTATCCTTGATATGTACATTTAAAGCCAGTTTTACAATGAGATTTACCTTGTTGAAATCATTCTCAACTTTATCAATGAGATGGTTCGCCGAAGACTTTAGCTTCCAATTCTGCAAAGTGATCGCCCTATTTGCATCTAAATTAGAACATAGAAAAAAAATATTACTTTGACTATTGTTATAATAAGTGTTTGAAAAAAGTTAATAGAAAGGCTGGACCATTTAATTTATAAAAAGGCTAAGTGCATAAATAAAAGTTTTTTAGAAAAAAATATGATTAAAACCATCTACTTGATGTGAGACTTTAAATGAGTCCCATTCCAAAAGACTAATCAACACAAAAGTGAAGATAATATTTGGAGTATATATTACTAAAACAAATTTACTACATGATAGTTTGAACACTGTTCTTGTTAGTGAATTCATATTTCTAAAGCTAACTTCAAAGACTTAGTAAAGATAATGAAATTCAATTCCCTTTTAGTGTGTCTTTAAGCATTTGATACTTCCCATAATTGAAAGAATTAACAGGTAAATAGTACATAACCAAAATATATTTTGTTGAAGCCACAAAAAAACTGATAATTTGACCTTTAAGTACTTTTGTGTATATAACTAAAAATCAATTTTACTATACCCAAACACCATAAACAATGATCAGATAATCACTTTCAATACATATGCTCACCACTAATTTCGACATCTTTAAACGAAAAAACAAATCTCTATCCAGATTTTTGTTTGCAGATCCACTATCTGAGTTCGGTAGTTTTGTTTGAAAACAACTCGTCATCAGATTCACTAAAACTTACTCTCATCCCATTGCCATCACCACTCTTCTTCTCAATCTTGGCATCTTAAATAAAACAAATTTCACACAATTAATAAAACTCTTAACAACTTCTGCAAAAAAAAAAAAAAAAAAAAAAAAAACTAAGAAATTTGACTTAGGGTCTTTTCTTTATCATTATCTGGTTGATGTTCATCTTCTAAACTGATCAAAGTGGTGTAACCACAAAGAAAAAAGTTGTCACCTCATAGTAAATAATACTCGTTAATGTTTTGAAAGTCAAGAACCACCAACAAAATCAATAAACCCAACCCACCACCCCCCCCCCCCGGCCATTTGAGACCAAAATCAATGAACAAAGAAAAGCTAAATCGAAATCGTACACAATCAAATATAACAAAATGGGGAGAAAACGCTTAACTTACCTTGAACATAATCAAATGAATCAAGTATGTGGTGTTGTCGTTTTTGGAAGATGAAGATTTAGAGTTTGAAATTGAAAAGAGAATCATTAGTCTTACCAGATCAATAATGTTAGACGGTCTAACAGACAAATAAAATATGGGTCGGATCCATGATCAAAAAGAACAAAAATGCAGTATGTTATTTTAAAATTGTTCAATCCACATTAGTTTTGCATTTCTTCGGTATAGTATACAACTACCAGAATTATCCTAATTAGAACATTTATATGTAATATGTATAAAATCAACCGAGGTTCGAATCGTTACCTGGTCTTGTAACATAAATAAAAAGAACATTTCTTGTTGGTGCTGCTCTTCAAAATCCTCTACGAAACCCTAGCCGTCATTAGGTTTTGTGATGGCTGGGAGCCCATCCGCCATCATCGCCAACGTCTTTAGTCTCCTTTGAAACACCACCATGGCTGCCATCTGAACAATCCCTCACCATATCCATTGTCAGTAAGGATCCCTAATTATAATACCATAATGTGGATTGACATTCAGTACAAAACGTCTGATAAATGTAGAACAAAATGACGGTATCTGAATATGTTGATGAAGGAAATGAGGAACCCTAAATTGTTTTTAGAACCGATGGATTACATAACATAACAGGTAAAACGACGGACAATATATTATAGAAGATGTGATTTGAGCTAAAGGATAAAAAGATCGCTGATAATTGAAGGAGAAAATGAAGATTGAAGAATGAAATATACACCCTAGATGTCGTTGGTTTGATGAAGGAAAGAGAAGAGAGGAAACTTTTAGGTGAATAACTAACAAAAACCCCTATTTTAAATGAGACCACAATACTTAGTATTAGGAGTATCCATAACCCATTTTTTTTGATCCATTAAAATGAGCGGGAAAAAGTAAAATGAAGCCCTCAGAAAATGCCAAGTGTCCCTCATCTACTTTTATTTATATATAATAGTAGATGATGTCAGAGCTACTTACAAAATTATATATATTTGAACAAATCTTGTATGGTATATGCAGCATTGGCATTAAGAGTGTTGTAGATAGTAGTGACTAGTGAGGATGTCTCATCTGGATTTGAGGACACCCCGTCCTGCGCCGCGTGCAAGATGATAGTTTCTTCGGCGCATAACAAGCTGGTGGAGAACGAAACTCGATACAGCGTTTTAAATCTGGGTAGTGATGTGAGTTAGGACAAACGACATGTAGGGTCGGGATTCGTTGTTTGGGGCAAACGACAGTACCATCGTCGTCTTCGCCTCTGTGTAAGCCACCACGACCGCCGCCGTACCTACCTCGTTGTTCCTATATGTAAGGTAGACGGAATTACAATTCAAAGTTTAGGGATTTGATTTGCTTTGGTTTTTGCCTGCAATTAAGGGAGGAGAGAAAGTTGACTGTGTGGGGTACAAATAACAAAGCTTTTAGTACAACCAATTATCCATAGCAAACGTGTAATTTCATACTATATAAATATAGACGGGATTTGAATTGACAACTTTGCCCTTCAGTTAACTGGGATTGACTAACGGAGTTAGGCACTTGGATGAAACTAGCAATAATTTGAAAACTTTTTGATTTGGATGAGAAAAAATAAACTTTTGGATGAAATTAGCAAAAAAGGCCGAACCTTAGGGACGAAAATGGCATTTAACTCATTACAAAAAGTACACATAGTCTTTAAAAGTATTTACCATATTACTTAACTCCCTTCACACATCATAAAAATTCCTACAAACCTTATTCCCACTTTTCTTCCTTTATAAGCTTTTCTTCCCTGCCGGAGGGTCGAAACCGTATATATCCAAAAAATTCTATATGAATACTATATAACTGAAACTACAAAGCAAAAAAATTGGGGGGCCGGTCGCCCCTCCCCACCCCTATAAAGTTGCGCCCCTGCGTCTAATACTCCCATCAATTGCCTAAAGATTACTCCGTCGGTAGCTTATCTTTAAGTATGATTGGTTCGTGGGAAAATATTTTTCTACTCTATAACTCAAATAATCTTAAATTAGTCTTTATTGCCCATGTTTGAACCTAACCCTCCCCACCTCCCCCCCCCCCCCCCCCCCTCCTTTAAAAGGCATATGACTCTATTAGTAAGGCTAACACGACATTGGCAAGCTTCCTAGTATCTAAGCTCAAAATTCAAAACCTATATAAAATTTGTATTCTAATATTATATTTTGAGAGTTTGCCTACTTAAATGAGATGTTTGTATGTAAATTTAGTGTATTTGTAGTGGGGGGGCTTTATAAGGCTTTATGTGATTAAAGTATTATAAAGTATTAGACGGAGGGGTGTGGATCGATGGAAACAATCGGTGGGCTAAGGTGGAGGGCCTCCCCCTCAGGGTACCCCTCCCCCTTCGATGTCATCGGTGGGATTCCACCGTTCTCCCCGATCAATCTAATCAATATAATATTAATACTTTATTTTATATATTATTTAATTAACACCATTAATATTATATGTATATTTTTTTTTGTCTTTTTCTCTTTAAAAAAGTATTATAAAAAGAAAAGGGGAAAGGGAAGAAGGGGCAACCATTTCCCTGGTTTGAGGGTGGGGAAGGGGGAAAATGACGTGACGCTGATATAAACAAGAGGAAGGAAAGGGGGAAGGGTTCCACACCCCCATAGCCTTATGAGGAGCTTCATGAGGCTTTATGGGAAAATATATGTGTAGTGTGTGGGCTTTATGAGGATTTATAAATGATTAGGTAATCATTGCTTAATTATTATTTTTTTATTTAAATAACAAATTTAAATACCAAATAATATTTCTTTAAAGAAAAAATTTACAAATAATTAAAAAAACATACAAATACTAAAAAAAATTACAAATACTAAAAACAAAATTACAAATACTAATAAAAATAACAAATATTCATAGATTATATTTTTTTTCTCTATTTGGGCCTTGCATTTCAAACACATATCCAACGCTTAGCCGGTTAAGTGGTCGTGCGACTTTGGGTAAAACTCAAAGTTGCGTTCAAATTGTCAATCCCTCATAAGCTCGACCACCTCTCGGTTGTCTTGGATACGTTGAGCCCCGATGTCGCGTATGTCTTGGAGGCGTCTCATCTCGAAAAACACCTAATCAACTCGTGGAACCCCGATGATGACTCCGCTCTTGCGGCTCAAGCAGCCCTTCGACCGGGCGGACATGGTAACTCTTCCGCCCCTTCCTACCCCACAAAACAAAGGATTTTCTTCTGCGTTTAAGTCGATGTTTCAAGCATCAGACGTTGGCGTTTTGGGATCAACCGACTCGGAGGTCTTGGACTTCTTTGTAGGCTTCATATTTCTAGACCTAGATCAAGAAGTTCTAACAGCCAAGCTTGTGATGACCCAAACATTTGAGAAGACCCAAAGACTTGGGATGACCCGAAACCTTCCATGTTGAAGTTATACGCGTTCGGGTTCCATCCCATGGGTTGGTTTAACAGGTTCATAAAACCGGTCTAGTTTTGAACCGAACCCGGAGCAATGGTTGGTTAGGCTCGCCAGATTATTGAGGAACGAAACCGCAACTGAAAGGATTCATATTTTCAATTGTATGTGTTCATAAAATGATGTAGGATGGTATGTGTTTGTGTTTGAATGTTTGTCTTTGATTCATAATTGATTTTTTTAATAAAAGACCGTTCAACAATGGCTCCAAAACTCCCTCAACGGTCAAAAATTTCATCAGCCCCAATGCTTCACTCTTGCTATACACATAACAAATGCCCCCATAGCGCCTGGGGGAGGGGGCGGTGTGCCCGGCATAGGGTATCAAAACGCCCTTTAACGCTGCCAATAGAGCCCCCCTACACACGGCCGTGTTACAACGAACCCTTTCTTATGGGAAGGTTTTATCTTGTGTCAAACAAATTTTGGGATACATGTAAAACTTTCCTTCAAAGTTTGATATACCATATACCTTATTACTTACTATTTTTTTTTATCAACTAATACGTTATTTCTCTTCATTAATTATATTAAACCAACGTATAATCATAATGTACAAATTAATTGTTATAATATATTTCTTACTAAATTATATAACCACATCTTCACAAGATACAAAAATATTCACTTTGAATTTTGATGGTTTTTATGGTTTGAACTTTGAAGTTTGTACCTTGAAAAACCCTTCCAAACCAAATTGGCATACCGGGCCCCATCCTTAGGTATAAATCACTTTGGTGTCTCTTTTGCACATGCTTCCCAGTACTGATGTGCATGCAGACCCCACATCTTAATTCTTTTACTAAAAAATTGATAGTTTAGAAAACCATGTATAAGCCATATTTTATATAATATTTTCTTAAAATATTAAAATCGAATATAATCCTAGTAACAACAATAACAAGTTGATTGCCGTTCCCCAAAAAGTAACAATAATAGTACGGAGTAATAAGTTGATTACCTATTAAAATGAATATTAGCTACCAGAATTGGTCATGGGTACCCCGCTATCAGTACGGTAATACTGTCACCATCCATGCTGATAAGGGTCCCGTGAACCAAAATCTGGTTGTAGTTAACGGGCTGGTACCCGTAAGTTTCTCTCTCCCCTTTTGTCTTTTTCTCTGTTTTATTTCTAGTGGAGTGTTGCCTCCAAAAAAACTGTTTAAGTGAAGTTATGTGGCAGTACAAGATTAGTAGAATCAGTGAAATTGAGAAAAACCTAGTGAAGCGCCCCGTCCCCCTTATAATCAATCATTTATGATTTTATGTGTTTCATAACAACTTCGGTTATAAAAGTTGACCACAGTTGATAAAAACCTTAGAATTGTATTTCGAAAGTTTATTTGTGTATCATAAAATGCTTTTCATTATATAAATGTAATACATAAATTAATTTTAACTCAAAAGTCACATAATTCATTTTCTTCTTTGAACGGCCAACTAAATGACCGGATAAACATTCTGGGATTCCCTCAATCCTGCAAATGCATCCACTCCTCCAAAAGGGTCGGAGTTAGATGCATACCCGAGCCACCAAGCCACCAGTTTCTGAGAAAACCCGCATGTCCGAAGATCCACCGTGGTAAAAACCGGTTCAGCTCGGTTTTAAACTGGCGACCTCCAAAGACACCTAGTTGTAAACTTCATTGCCATAATTCATTTGTATATATTATTTTATGCATCTTTAGGTTTATAAATATGCTTTTACGTTAGATCTCCAAATTTATGAGACCAAAAATGCATTTACTTTAGATCTCCAAATTTATGAGACCCCAACAACCATTTCTTCTTCTATCCGAGTGTCTCTACACTTAGCTATGAGTCTGTTCTTTATCACAAATGTTCTTAATCAATATTTAACACATGAATTTATCCTTTAAAGTCAAATGTTCCCTTTTTAACCATGTGTTTGTGTTGAATTATCACACATTATTTCAGTAGTTTCTTTCATTATTTTTCAACTTGTGTTTGGTTCTTATACATCTGAAGGGGATATGTTATTGCTTTTCATTATAAATACACACACATGTGCACTACAACTATGATAAATTCAATGGCCGGTAATATCCAACAAGAAAAAAAAGACAAATGCAAGGTGTGTCTTTGTCTATTCCTTAGCCAGGTGGTATTGTGGTAGCGATGTTATAACGTATATGAGAGTGGCCCTAGCAATTAAGGTCAATTCCGTAAACAATGCCAACAGAAGGGAAGCAAATACTATATATGGGCACATGATTCTCTTTGTGGGGTTCACCAACACCCACATGCTCTTTAACTCCAGAAATCAAGGGCCATGTGATTTTTTATTTAAAATAGCTAACATTTAAAATAGATAACATTTATGGATAAAATGTGGTTATTAGAACATTTTATGGTTAGTTTGACACTCGATGATGGCACCTATCTATTCAAAAAGGAAATTGACTGACTCGAAAAATCCCTTGACTTGCTTTCTAGGAGAAAATCGCTGGAAACAAGATTTTAACCCGGGTTTCACCTTAGGAAGAAACACCCGGGCCAGAAAGCCTTAGGCCACGTATTTTTAGGTAGGACAGTGTGATCACTGGTGGAGTGACCATCACCATATTCACCTCAGCGCCACGTCATCACCCTCCTTCCACCATCTCTCTTTCACTAACATGGGTGTGGTCACTACCATCACTACCCTCCACCATCTCTCTCCCTTGGTTTCACCCACTCATCAATATTCCTTCTCTCTCCTCCATGAAGATTTCCACCATCTTCATGACCATAGGTGTTGTTCACTTCATAACCACGAGTGTCATATCACTCAAGCTCCAAAACTCTCATACCGCATAGCGTTATTTTATAATAACAGCCGTCATTTATGGCGTGTCTTGTTTAAAGATTGGAAGTTTGCATTGCCTTTCTCTGTTAGATAACATTTTTCTCTTATATTTGTGTCAACCAATTATGAAATACTGAAAATTCCAGCAATTACAAGCGTTCAAGTAATTCCTTTCTATAAAATATAACACCTTACCTAAAAACGACTAAATAATGACATGATTGCTCTTTTTAGTTATCTATCTATTAATAACTGAAGCTAATGAACATTAGAAGGCAGACAGTTTGTTTTGTTCTTTTTAACCGAAGCTAATCAACATTAATTAAATTTCTTGTAGTACATAAACATTAGATCTTACTAGATATTCATTATAAATAATATCAAGTCTTATTTAATATCAATAATAATATCTATATTCAACTATATATAGAGAAAATTATAAACATTTTTATAGTTAGTTAATTATTATCACTTTGTCAACTCATCATTTTCAAATCACTCTCTTTCGCCACCACCTCTACTCTTATCAGCGGGCCGTCTATGAAAATCTTAAAATTTGTTTGGGCCCTTGGCGGAAAAAAAAAAATCGGGCCTTACCCAGAGGCGAAGGATATATAGGGGCAGGGGTGGCCCTGCCCCCCCCCCTTTTGGCGCAGTAGTGGAAATTTGCGATTTTCGTATGTAAATTGAGTGCGGGTTGAGTTCGGCCCCCGCCGATTTGCCACTACGGACCTAAAAAATTTGAGTCCGGCCCCCTCCAATTCGAGAACCAAGCTTCGCCACTGGCCTTACCCCCCGCAATATGATATAAATTCATCAGTCAAATATAAACATAATATAACGTTAATTGTTATAAAGCAAACAAAACAAAAGTTTTTTTAACAAAATGATTGAACCTACTTACTTAAGCAAATCGCGTGGATCTCCTAGCGTTTTTGGAAGCAAAGTTCTCGATCAAGTCTTTATACTCCATACTTTCCAATATTTCGTTTTCAATAGATATCATTGCCAATCCATTAAGTTTTTATTGGGACATTGTCGACCGTAAATAAGACTTCAACAGCTTCAATTTAGAAAAGCTTCTTTCTGCCGATGCTATCGTTACCAGAATTGTCAACAACACTCTATAAGCATTTATAACATTAGGATAAGAATCGTGCTGCTTCTTCAAACTGTCCAAAGCATCTAAAGGGCTGACAGTTTGACTCGGTAAAAATGTCTCAATTAACTTCAACTCGAAATAAAGTTCATTAGCATCAATATAAGAAACTCCTTCATAATTCAATGCATCTTGAAGACGATAAAACCACGACTTAAGATTGGCTTCATCAAGTGTCTTCAACTTTTTTGGAAACAAAAAACCAAATATTTTTTCGAATTTTTAGTATTCATCAAATCTCGTTTCAAGAGAAGCAATGGCTTGATCAACAATACATAAAAAGTACTCCGTAATTCACTTTAAAATCCTCCTCGGGTGAAAATACAACTTCTTCTACACTTGAAGTCTCATCAAATTTTTTTCCTACGTATCACACGTCTTTGAGGGCCTATTAAAAACTAAAATTCTAAAATACACAATGGGCCTAGTTAAAATATTGGGCTCAAATATTGGGTTAATTTCAAGTGTGAAAAATACACAATGGCCTAGTTAAAAAAATTGTGGGCCTATTAAAAACTACAATTCTAAAATTTAAAATAACATTGGGCCTAGTTAAAAAAATTTTTGAGGGCCTATTAAAAACTACACGTCTTTGGGCTCAAATATTGGGTTAATTTCAAGTGTGAACAAATATACAATGGTCCTAGTTAAAAAAAAATTGTAGGCATATTAAAAACTACAATTCTAAAATCTAAAATCACATTGGGCCTAGTTAAATTTTTTTAATATATATATATATATATATATATATATATATATATATATAAAAATCGGGCCCATTGTCGGGCCCTGAGCCGGCGACTACCCCGCCCTACCTCAGAGTCGGCACTGCTTATCAGTTATCTCCACCAGCCATCTGCCTCCCTCTTCTCCAACACACTATAAAAAGGTGTTTAGTTGGATACATTTAGGTGATTGTGTGTTTCAGTATATATCTATTGTTGCAAAAACATAAATTAACTATCACAATTGGTTTCAATGGGTGTTTGATTATGATTTGAGGGTGTTGGTGTTTATGTGTATGGTTCTCTTTAGTTTAGGGAAAAGAGATAGTGGGTGAGAAGGTAGGTGAGGGGAGAGGTTTTCTATATATATTTGTTTTCAGAATGTCTGGGTGGTCAGAGAGCGGCTTGCGAGATCGACTCCGGTTTGAGAACCCATATAGTTTCTCCATAGAGGGCATAACACCTGATTAACAGACCCCAAATGCGTGCTCGGAGAAACTATAACCCCTGATATCAGTTGCGTCACCACAAAAGTTGAAACTCTCAAGCATAACGCAGGTTAGACAAGACCCTCGTTTAGCTTAGATTCGAACTGGCGACCTCTAAAAGAAGCCTAGTTCGTATCTTCATTGTCTTTGCCACTCCACCAAATGGTATTGGCGCAAGGTTTTCTATATGATTACGTACAAACTTAATATGTTTTCAATGATGATGTTTGTCAACATAAGGAGGAATTAGTTATTGCATGTGAGGCAGACGGTGGGAATGTGGTTACAAAGGTGGTGGTGGCTGGTGATTTAATCTTTTAACATACAATAATGAAAATAATGTGGACGACTAAAAGATAAGATGTACATGTGTGATTGAAATTAAGACATTCATTTTATGTAATGTGACATGGCTTAATTAGCTTTACACCTTATTAGAATATGCTACTGAATTGGTTTTGCTTTTTATATGAAAGAAAAAATTGCTAAAATACTGAATTATTGAGTTTTACTAAATGTACTCCCATCTCTCACAAATAGGTTCGTATTTTCATATGAGTAACGATGGAGATACATGTTTAAACTTTCACCAATTCAAGTATTCACAAGTATCAAAGATTACATCAATACATTCAAAACATATGTGGATAGCGACAGCTTCACTTTATCATAACTAGGATCCGTGGTTATTTAATTAACAATTGTTAATTAAATATATTCGCTTTTAGTACATTTTTTTCTCATATTGATTGTTCATTCCATCCTAATTAGTTTAAGGATCGAGACGATTAAAAATAACATTTAGGGCATCTAACATACATGTTATTACTCTCCCCTCATGACCTACCTTCTCCACTATCTCTTTTCCGAAACACAACCACACACATAAACACCAACACCCTCAAATCATAATCAAACAGCCATTGAAACCAATTGTGATAGTTAATTTATGTTTTTGTAACAATAGATATATACTAAAACACACAATCACCTAAATGTATCCAACGAATTACCTTTTTATAGTGTGCTGGAGAAGGAGGCATCTGGTGGAGATAACTAATAAGAGCAGAAGTGGTGGCGAAATAGAGTGATTTGAAAATGATGAGTTGACAAAGTGAAATCAAATTTACAAAACCTAGTAAACTCTACAAAACAAACTCTTTATTATCAAAAAAAATTAGGGCATGTAACATACATGTTTTTATGAATTTTTACAGCTTATGAAGTAGGAGTTTCCTCAATTTGAGTAAGTTTTCTCTATAATCATCCCCTATATATATAAACTATTATTATGACTCAGTTAAATTAATATTATTTAGTTGTGCCGTTCCTAAAAAATATTATCTAGTTGTGTTTGGTGCAAGCTTTCTTAATTTAGCTACTTTCTCTAGAAGGTCTTTATTTTCAATCAAAGTTTATATCAAAGGATAAAGTTCAAATAAAATATGATTAAAATTATTTATCAGATGACACTGTTAAAATAACAATTTGGTTCCCCCATGGAGGTAACCCTTAGTTTTTATTTTAAATTGATCTTTCGACATCAATCAACATGCTCTGACGCTTTTAATTTACTACTTGTCGGATAACATGCTAGTTGTCAAATGACATGGTGAACGTCTCGGGTGGTGGTACAAATTGTATTTATGTGATACAATATTTAACAAATTTTTTTATTTCTTTTGAACGGCAAATATTTATACCACCTTCTTTCCATTACAAAAAAATATTTATACCATTTTATTTCCACCACAAACATTTAATAAATGTTTTAAACTAACATTTTAAGTACGCACTTTGCGGTGGGTTGTAGATAGATACTGTCAAAAATTTATTTGTTATTTGGTATATCGATTCATTAACATTAGCACATTTAGGCTTTAATTTTAATTGGTTAAAAATGATAATTAAATTTGTTACATTATGTATTGAAGGATTAATATAGACAATGCAAATTTTAATCTAAATTATGTTGCAACAGGGATGCTGTGAGAGTTCGATAAATATCACACAATAAGACAAATGATAAAGAAAAAGCCTAACATTAACCAAAATGTTATCTATATAAAACATCGAAATGTAATGACACAAAAGCAAGCAATAATTTAAATAAATCGTGATTGAACACCTGATATTAACCACAAAAAAATCACATTGAAAAGCCTATAAAATTAAGCGCGTAATTAATTACGTATTGTAACACGGGGTTTTAAAACTAAAGATAATATAACAATGATATATATATGTAAATAAAATAATAATATAATGTTAAAAATAAAAAGAAAATACAAACCAATAGGAAATAACTACTGTTTACGTTTGAAAATGTTGTTATAGGAATACAATTTTCTAATAAATTTAATCAAATTTTAAGTCTTTTAAATGCAAGTCGTATTTAATTTGCGGATCTGAAACCTCTAATTTGTTACATTCAAACAAATATTAAACTTTGTTTTATAAAGTATAAAAAATATGTGAACTTTGGAGTCATATTTTAGTTAATAGAGACCATAGAGTATGCTTGTTGACAAATATTGTTTAGGTAGTCCTTGCATCGTGACTCAATAATAAATATAAAATGTATAGTAGAGGTCTGGGATTAAACCTCAACACCATCCGACTTGTCTCTTAACATGTGTTTTGTAATTCTTAGGGCATTTTCATCCAGTGCCTCTCTTATCTTTTTCCTCTATGTTGGTGGCAAAACCCAAAAATGAACATACACGGCCCTGTTTAGAATGTTCTTATATTAGTTGTAGAACCGATCATGGGTGCTAGTTACGTCATGTTGACATGTTTTAGATGACGATTGATTGTTCAACCACACTTTTTTTCGTGTCGAAACTTCAACTCTAACATGCACATATTTAAAGTAGTGTAACCCGAACACGATATGTTTAACCCATTTATCTAGACGTGTCAAAGGAGTTAACTTCACATATACTAATCAAGTTGTGTGTTAATTGAACTACTGGGTTGTAAGTAATGTGTTACACCTGCCAGCGAATCAATATGTGAGATTAAACCAATTATACATATCAACCCAAACATAACCCGTCTAATTAGATAAGTCACGCTAAACATGATCAGTTTATTTATCGAATTACATATGACAACCCAAAACCTGATTCTCCATATCATGTCTCGAATCCTGTCATATTCGTCACCTAACCACACCATTTATAGGGAGGATAATGACTTGTTTTTAACATTCATTTTTGTTGTAGAACACATCAATTTCTTAATAATAATAAGTTTTGGAGGATTCAATTATATACAACCAACCGAAAAAAAAAACAAATAATAAAAGAGAATGTTTTTTAACATTGGTGAACTTGGATGTAACCACATTAAGGTAATAACAAAGACACAAAACAATACACAAATAGAGTGCAACAATATCATCAACAAGGTGGTGGCCGGCTCAAACTAAGCTGACCTAAATTACCATCACCAGCAACCAAACCCGAACCCGAACCCGAACCGGACAAAAGCTCAACAAGAGCAGTCATAGCTTTGATCTGCATCTCAAGAGCCGGTATATAATCCGTAGCTTCTTCCAACACAACCGGTAATGATTGTTTTTGGCAACCGGGAACCAATCCGCCTAAAACACGTGTTCTCCTTTGCATATCCGGTAAATTCTTCTTTTTTACCACAGGTAACTTTTTCTTCTTATTCATCAGCTTCTTCAACTTTAATATTTGAACCTTTGGTTTTCTCAACCGGCTATTACCGGTTGCTGTCACAACCAACCCTCTCTGCCTTCTGTTACTGTTCATAAGTCTTAGTTTTATCTTATTCGTGAGGATTGCTCGGCTCCACCGAGTCCTGCCTTTCGCTGTAACGGCCAGGACTCGGTCGGCTGTCTCCCGGACAGCAGTTCCGGTTCTAGTTCTGGTGTCAGTCCCACCATCAGAACCAGAACTAGAACCGGAACTCTGTTGGAGCCGACTAAGAGCTCTCAGGAGCTTTGAACGATAAGCTTCTTGTTGTTGCTCAGATTTCCACTCTGTTACATTCTTATCATTCCGTAACCAATTTCGGATACTTTGATCTTTATCATCATCAGACTGCTTCAGGAGTTTCTTCTTCCTTCTTGTTTTCGACGAATCGCGTGCTCTATCCACGCTGTTTGTCGCCTGATGATTCGGTTCCGCTGTTGACGTCGTCATCATCAGAAAACCGTTTTGTAGTTGATCGGATTAATTAGAGATAAACAGAATTTGATCTTTTAATGAAAACAATAATTTCCTGTAGATTCAAAGTAAATCATGATTCGTGTCAGAAACAATAATAAGTCATTCGAATGAATAAAATCAATAATAATTCGTACCTATAAAGAAACTCTACATCTACGTACATATTCTATCATATTATCCTAACAGAAAAATTCTAGAAAATTCATTAACATATATAGATCAAATCAACATCAACCATACATAAACCAATAACAACAAGATCAGGTAACAATGATTATCTTTAGAATTTAAGAATTTCTATAGCAAAACTGAGGATTTAAATATTATCTGAATTTAATATAAAAAAAATCCGAAAAATTAATCGAGACATTTATAGATCAAAATCAACGACATATAAACCGATGACTCGGTTAAGTAACAATGATTTTATTCAGATATTCAAGGATTCAGAATCAAAAGTTGCATTACCTTATGGAAATAAACGATGACATGATTAAGTGACAATGATTTTATTCAAATAACTAGAGAATTTATATTTATGGCAAAACTAAGGATTAAAAGATTCAGAATCATAAGATGCAATACCTTCTGGAAATTAAAAAAACTCAAAATAAACGATAAACAAACCGATAACACGACCAAGTCACAATGATTTTATTCACATAACTAAAGAATTTATGGCAAAACCGAGGATAAAAAAGATCCAGAATCATAAGATGCAATACCTTCTAGGAAACTTTGTTTCAGAGAGGTAATAGAGTATTGTAAGTAATAAAATGATAGTTGAGTTTGGAGAACTATAATTGGAAGAAAGAAAGAGAAAGGGGTGGTGGGATATAAAGGAGGGAGCCAAGTGATCACATGGGAGCACGCTTTGCTGGTTGTTTAAAGTCGTGTTTGTAAATGTTCGGTTCTACCCCTCGCACGTTCGTAGCTTTATGTGTTGGCCCCATTGTTTTTGTTTTTTTATATCTTTGGTTAGTGGTGGGCCGGTGACATGGGCCCTATTGACCATTAAGTTGAGGAGACAGTCTTTATACAATAAATAACAACAAAAAAATTGAGGTAACATGTTTTTATACACTTAAAACTACAATAAATCATTTCATTTTATTTTGTATATCATTTATACAAAATAAATTAGTGGTGTCTTTAGTTGGCGAAATTTGTTGAAATTAAATGAACTCTATACTATATTATACAGCTATGAGAGGTCTCTCCATGGAGCGACGGCGAAGACATGTACCGATACCGGAAAATATCCAGGTGCGTTTAACAAAATTTTTCGTATCAAATCTTCCGGACGGTTGTAGTGGGAATGATTTAGCAACTCAAGTTAGACCGTTTGGACAGATCTTCGATCTGTACATTGCTCGTAAACGTGATAAAAGGGGTAATCGTTTTGGTTTTATTTCATTGCTTGATGTGAAAGATACATCGGAGGTTCTAAAGAATCTTCGTGGGATTCGGATGGATAAGGAAAAACTTTGGTTTAATCTGGCTCGGTTCGTACTTGAAGAGGGAGAGTTTGACAAACACAGGGAGAGCTTTGTTCACCATAATGATAATAATATAAACAGTAAAAAAGTTGAGAGGGATGATAAAAACAATAATAATGATAATAGTAATTCCTATAACAGAGAGGGTGAGGGTTTCCAGGGAGGTTATGGTGGTTCTTTTGTGTCAGGGGCAACAACGTTCAAGGATCTTTTTGTTGGTAAGTCGATCACCATTGATAATAAAGTAGCGGCTTTCTCGGCTGTCTATGGGAAAGCCCTCGTCGCGAAGATGAAAAACGTTGAAGCTGTGAAGAAAGTACTCGTTACTCTGAATGATATTTGTCCGGGTGAGGGTTCTGTGCAATACTTAGGTGGCCTCGATGTCCTGTTAACTTTTAAAGATAAAGACCTGTCCTTGAAAGTCTACGAAGAGGCCATTCTCTTGAAAGATCAGTTTGCTTCCGTCACTTTTTGGGAGGGGCAATCTCTTGGTTTTGAGAGGTTAGCTTGGTTAAAGGTTTATGGTGTCCCATTACATCTCTGTACCAACGAGGTGTATGATAAGGTTGGTAGCTTGTTTGGCCGGGTTGTTAATCAAGCTAATATGTCCGAGCGAGATCGGGATTTGTCGTTTGAGTATATTGGTGTCCTTGTTGGGGATGGTAAAAGAGTTTCGGAAGAAATTACCATTAACTGGAAAAATCGGAAGTATCGGATATGGGTTTCTGAGGAGCAAGGATACTGGGTCCCGGATTTTGAAGAAGTGGTTCATGTGCAAGAAAGCAATACGTCGACGTCGAAGAATTCTCAGAACAACACCGAAGAGTCGCCGGTGACTAATTCGAAAGTTGACAGTCAAACCACCGGAGAGGTAAATATGGAAACCAATAATGGGATTGAGGATTTGGTGGTAACTCCCATTAATTCCGGATCATTTAGTTGTGAGATTAATGGCAATAATTTACAAGAGGATTTTTCGGAGGCAAGGAATATTTTGCATGATCAGGTTAGTAGCAAGGGTAATGCTCCAGGGACTGCATGTGAAATTAAGAAAAAGCGTAGGGGGTTTCTTTGTGTGTTGTCCAAGAAAAGGAAACAAATTCGTTTTAAAAGGTCTACCAGTGGGTCCCCACAAAGCTCCGGCCCAAGTAAAAAGAAAAATAAAAGTCAGCCCACTTGTAGTGATCCATTTAAATTAAATGAACTCATTGGGCCAATGGATCCGGTGGAAGTTATAGCCCAAAAACATAAGTCTGTTTCTCCTAATGTACAGTGTGTAGACTTTTCTACTCAGGGGATTGTTGGGAGTGGGGTGAACGTCGAGAGACGAGTGCTGGATCCTGTCCCATCGTTTGATCAGTTGTTGGTTAATATGGAGGAGGAGAGTCGTACAACAGCAGGCGGTTTTGATAATGAGGTCGCGCAGGTTAGACCACAACCCAGCCCAAATTTGAATGATGATATGTTGACTCCGGAGGTAGAGAAGGAGGTCGAAGAGACAATCAAGCTTGGGGTAGCATTGGGAGCCGACTTGCAAGACGAATTTCGGTTGGTGAGTGATTCTGTTCTACAAGAAGGATTACAACAAGTGACGGTATGAATTTTCTTTCGCTTAATATTAGGGGTTTGGGTGTGTCTGGTAAGGATTCGTGGGTCAAGCGGTTAAAGAACCATCATGGTGTGTCGTTTGTCGCTTTACAAGAAACTCAATTTCGTGATATGTCGGGCCTCAATTGGGCTAAGTTTTGGGGTAATTCGGATGTGGAGTTTGATTTCGTTGAAGCTAGGGGGCGGTCAGGAGGCTTGGTGTCTTTATGGGATCCAAATAAGTTCTCTAAAACTTCTATTATTAAACAGCAGCATTTTATTGTAGTCACAGGGTTTTTGAAAGAAGATGGGACTATTATTAATATTCTTAATATGTATGCGCCGCATACGACAGTTAATAAACGGCCGATATGGGAGCAGGTGTCGAATATTATGAGTAGTAGCCCTGGCTGTTGGTGCCTGCTTGGGGACTTCAATTCGGTTCGGTTCGCTGAAGATCGTAAGGGTTGTTTTTTTGATCAACTTGATGCCGACTGTTTTAATTCTTTTATTGACATGGCAGGGCTTTGTGAATACGGTATGAAAGGCGGTTTATTTACTTGTCTTTCGAAGAAGGGTTCTAAGCTGAAACTGAGCAAGATTGATAGGGTCCTGGTAAATCAGGATTTCTTTAATCGTTGGCCTGAAGCGTGTTTGAGAGCATTACCGAGATACTTATCTGACCACAATCCGTTATTATTGTCTGTGGTTAATGAGAATTTTGGTCCTCGCCCGTTCAGGTGGTTCAATTCGTGGTTGGATAGAGATTCTTGTGAAGCAGTGGTGTCTAAGGCTCTGTTAGATTCCCATTTGCCAGGGGCTGCGGATGTTGTTCTTGCTTCTAAACTCAGGCATTTGAAATCGGTTTTAATAGAGTGGAAAAAATTGGTTGAAGCGAAAGAGGGGGAAGAGCTCAAGATATTAAAAAATGATCTTGAAAGAATTGAGATGGATATGGAACATAGGGAGTTGTTAGAAGAAGAAGAGTGGGTTTGGCAGGAATGCAAGAAGGGTATCGAGGAACACGAGCTCTTTCATACTAAAGATCTGATTCAAAAATCTCGAGTGAGCTGGGCTAGATATGGGGATGACAATACAGCCTACTTTCACAGAATTATTAACGGTAGGAAGGCTGCGAATGCTATTCAAGGTCTGATGGTGAATGGGGAATGGGTTTCGAATCCGAAGCTGGTTAAAAAGGAGGTTTTGAGGTTTTTCAGCTGTCATTTTAAAGAAAAACTCCCGTCTAGACCGGCTTTACGGTGTGAGGGGATAAAGAAAGTTCCGGGTAACATGGTGGACGGGCTTGTTGCGCCGTTTTCTAGAGAAGAGATTAAGTTTGCGGTGTTCGAATGCGGCAAAGATAAAGCTCCGGGGCCGGATGGGTTTAACTTTTCTTTCGTCCGCCATTTCTGGCATATTCTTGAAGCCGATTTTCATAAAATTTTCTCAGAATTTTATGAATCTGGTTCGATCAGTCGTGGGTGCGCTTCGTCGTTTATCACTCTTATTCCAAAGTGTAAGAATCCTATTGATCTTAAAGACTTTAGGCCGATTACTCTAGTGGGTATTATTAGCAAAGTTCTTTCTAAAGTTTTGTCCTTTAGACTCAAGAAGGTTATTGGTTTTATTATTTCGGAGAACCAGACGGGTTTCCTTGGTGAAAGAAATATTCTGGATGGTCCTCTAGTAGCAAATGAGATTCTCTCTTGGTGCAAAAGGAGGGCTTATAGAGTTTTCTTTATGAAGATTGATTTCGAGAAGGCGTACGACAACGTTAATTGGGCTTTTCTTTTGTCTATCCTTGTTCAAATGGGTTTTCCAGAGAAGTGGTGCGGGTGGATTAAGGGTATTTTGGCTTCGGCTAGATCGTCGGTTCTTGTTAACGGGTCGCCTACCTTTGAGTTCCAATGTCATAAAGGTTTACGCCAAGGTGATCCTATTTCGCCTTTTTTGTTTTTGATTGTTATGGAAGCGCTTACTTGTATGTTTAATAAGGCGGTTAAGCTGGGAGTCTTTGAAGGGGTGGCTCTGGCCAAAAACGGTCCAGTGATTTCCCATCTTTTTTTCGCCGATGATGCGCTTTTAATGGGTAATTGGTCGGCGAATAATATTTTGGTGGCGGCGAGGATTCTTCGGATTTTTCATCTTTGCTCCGGTCTCAAATTCAACATTAATAAGTCTTTTTTATATGGTTCGGGAGTTGAGAATGAGGTTGTTGAGCATTTGGCTTCGGAAGTGGGTTGTCGTCTTGGCTCTTTTCCCTTTGATTATTTGGGGGTGTCGGTTGGGGCTAATATGAACAGGATTAATGGGTGGCGGAAAATTGTTGAAGTGTTTGAGACGAGGCTTTCTTCTTGGAGGGCGAATCTGCTCTCTTTTGGTGGAAGAATAACACTTCTTAAATCGGTTCTTCAAAATCTGCCTATTTATTATTTCTCTTTATATAAGGCTCCTGCAGGGGTGATTGATAAGCTAGAAGTCCTTATGAAAAGTTTTTTGTGGTCGGATTCAAGTGATAAGAATAAGATTCATTGGGTTGCGTGGGATAGGGTGACTCGGGATAAAAATAATGGGGGTTTGGGGATTTGTCGTCTTAAAGATGTCAATGATGCCCTTCTTGCGAAGTGGGCTTGGCGGTTTCGTACGGAGGAAGGGTCTTTGTGAAAATCGATCATCTTGGCTTGTCACAATGGTAGGTGTAGGTGGTCCGGGCTCCCTCGTTTCGTAGGTAAAGGGGGAGTTTGGTCTGCTATTGTTTTGAATTGTGAAAGATTTAAATGTGGGGACAAGTTTTTTCTTGAGCTTTTGAAAGGTAAAATCGGAGACGGTAGTCATATCCGTTTCTGGGAAGACATTTGGTTATTGGATGTTCCTTTGATGCAAAAATTTCCTCGTCTTTACATGAAGTCGCCTACTAGAAAAAAGCTTGTCAAGGAGTGCATGTTCAATTCTGTTTGGTGCCCAGTTGATTTTAATACAAGCATGTCCCTGGAAGAAGTTCACGAGTGGGCCGAGCTTTCGGAATTACTTATTCAGGCCCATTTGTCAGATCAGAAGGATAAATGGGAATGGGCTGGTTTGTCTACTTTTTCGGCTGCAAACGTAAAGATTTTCGTTAAGAAGTATAGGGATCCCGGGCATTTTTTTTAAGCTGAAGTGGGTTAGTTGGGTCCCTTTGAAGTGTCAGGCTTTCGCTTGGCGGACTGAGATGGATAGAATTCCCACCGTTGAAGCCCTTAGCAAAAGGAATATTTTCATCCCCAATGATCATTGTAAGTTGTGTGATGTTGTTTTTGAAACTACAGAACATCTTTTCACGGGGTGTGGGTTTTCGTATGGTGTTTGGGCTAATATTTGGAAGTGGTGCGGCTTATCCACTACTTGTGTTTCGAGTGTCCAAGAGCTTCTCTCCTTGTACAAGACTTCGACAGGGGATAAGTGGGGTAAGAGGATTGTTCACGGGATTATTTTGGTGACTCTTTGGTCGCTATGGAGAGCCAGAAACGAGAAAACCTTTCGGGCTATTGAGCCTAAAGTGTCGTATGTAGTTGCTTCTGTTAAATCTTCGTCGTTTTTGTGGTTAAAATATAGGTCTAAATTCACCGACCTCCTTTGGGAGGATTGGAGTATTAGTCCTTTGTATATGTTGTAGTTTTTGGGGTGTGGTCCTTGGTTTGAGGTCGCCCCCGTGTGTTTAATGAAAGTTAACGTTCAAAAAAAAAAAAAAAATGAACTCTATTATTAATTATTAATGTGTTTGATTGATAAACGAAAGTAATTAGAATTGGAAATAATTCATTTAAAATTCTTTTGTAATGAAATAGGAATGGAATATTCGACCACTTATTATCACGGCCACCACCCCCAAAGTCACCCTCGTTGTCTCCATCGACATTGTCATCCCCACATTCACTCACCTTCGTTGATGTGTGGTGGCAATGATGATGACAGTAATGGTTACGGCTATGACAAAAGCTGCTAGCGGAGATGCTACCTAGTAGGGTGGGGTTGGTAGTGGTGTGGTGACGATGGGTAATAGCAACAAAATTGGAAAATTTTGACCGTGGCGAAGGCTGTGACAGCAGGGACCGACAAGTGATGGCTACACTGATACGTTCCAATTCTCTTTGTGATTGTTTTGTCACCAAAATGTATTATATTATTATTTTTTTTTGTCCTTTTGATAGATTTTAATTTCTTTAAATTCTAAATCGACTCCATTCACATTCCAATTATCTTAGAGGGAATGGACACGGGCTACAAACTTAAAAAAATATACATGTCAAGAAAACGAATTATATATATATGTGTGTGTGATTTGTGAAACATGACTTTGATCTAACAAACCAACAATACTTGGTAATCTTAAAAACCAGTGGGTATTTTAAAATGTTGAAGTTGTGTGTATGTGTGTGTGTGTGAAGAGACGCACACCAAGTTGAATTCAACTTCATGGTCACATGGTAGACATGTAAATGATCTAGCGTCTCTTGAGCCAGGAGATCGTATTTTGAAAAGTGGGTCACGAATCTTGTATTTCACATCCATGCTACCTTCAAGAACATTGTTGTACTTGTTCCTAACAAATTTCCTTATAGATATGGATCATCTATAACAACCATTCGTGACTACTGAGTTACAAAACATTGAATCTTATTTGGTTGTTTGCGAATGTAAAAGTCATGACATACAGTTTTCAAAAACGCAAAAAAAAAAAAAAGAAAGAAAGAAAGAAAGAAAGAAACATCGCGAAGAATAGTTAGATTATAGAATGCATGGAAAAGTTGTAGGAACCGCTCGTATATAAAATAAATTAAACAATTTTATTACGATTACAAAAGAAAAATGAAAGCAAATACAATACTGTTACAACTTAATAAACCAAATACAAGAAGGAGTAGAAGCTGAATATAAACAAAAAGCTGAGGATCGTGTTAAACACGGGGCCCTTAAAACAAATCCCGAGTGTATTAACAAGAACTCATTTTGTTTCCCAGGGTACAACAACCGGAACAGTAAGAGTACGTTCTTAAAGTTTCAAACGAAACTGTTTGACTAGACCGTTACACCATTGAGCTGTTGCTGTTGAAGGAGATGAGAGACTTCGCGCGCGCGTCTATCTGCGCACATGCGCACGACGTAGTTCTCGTTCTACGTCAGCGGAAGCTGCTTGTCTCGTCACTCCGAGCGCCTGCGCGGAAGTATCCGCGCAACTCGTACTTGTGCGCCATCACTTGCCACTGGGTCCTATGCAGAGGACCACGAACCTGCGTTCAAAAATACAAAGGTAGCTCTCAAGCGGCTGCGCAAAGTACGCCATCAAAGCGCCACATTGTGCCAATCGCCCGGGAGTGTGGTGAGCAACCTTCGCGAATTTCGCAGTGTGTGCTCCCATGAAACAATTAAGAAGGAATGTTCCCACTTATATATCACTCATGGTATCATCAATCCTCCAATTTGGGACAAGTTACACTTGCCCACTTTGTTCCAAAAATTCAACATCTAGTGCTTTATTCACCAATATTTGAGCATCGATATCTCATTCATCTTAGCTCCGTTTTGGACGTGATTTGGTTCGTTGCGAGCTCTCACAACATAGAACATAAACCCCCAAAGAAATATATAAATAAACCTCAGTTTCAAATATATATTTCAGTCCAAAGATCATTTTCCTATATTTTGTGAAAATAGTCTTTCACCAAATTTTCAACAAAAGTAAAATCTCACAAAACTCGTGGCCTAGGACATGTGATTTTAATAATTATTCGCTAGCGTGACAGATGTTCATGTCTCGACATAATTGGCAGGTCTCGACACTCGACTCAACATACTTTGTATGGGATTCTAACAGTCAAAAATTGAGAATCTAGAATGATCACGTTTCAAGATTCGAGTATTATTGAAAGAGATAAAACATAGTTTCGTCGAAATGGTAAACACACCTAATCAAATTACTTTCCCTGATGATTAGTCAACATGAGTGTTATTGAAACAAATATAAGATAAACATGTTTTTTTAAACAACCATATGATTCATATCCAAGTACGAAGTGAGAGACAGATGACTTAGATACAAATTAACCAATAGACGTTTAATATTAGTTGAAAGTAGGTCATCTTTCACAAGTCATATTCTACCAGATAATTAATCATATATATCTTCATTTCACATTTACTTTAGAGAATGAATGTTATAAAAAAACACAAGTACAAATAAATATATATATATATAAAGTATATGTTAACATCAATTTTACAATCACTTCTTTAAAAGAGTGCAAATTTTTAATAAAAAAAAAATTAATGTTCCATATGACCATTGCAAATGGACCATTAGAAAGGCATGTTTATCGCACAAGCAAACAAATAATTATGCACAAAGGAGCTAGGAAACTTAATTTGGCAGCAAGTTAGGTTCTATAAACCTTCAAACATAAGCTTCAATTGACTAATTGAATTGTGTGCTCAAATAATGCATCCTCCTACAGTTCTACTCATCTATAGAATAATAACTTAATTCTGTTTAATGGATATCATATTTCTATCTTATGTTAGTTGGTTATACATCTAGTAGTTGTTAACCGGCTTTGTTATAGTTGTTGCAAATTCTGGTTATAGTTGGGAGACTATATATACTTCACAACATAGATATTAGTCATAAGTAATGTCAAGCCTCAAATACCATCAACACGTACGCTTGGGCATATTGTTTGTGATGAGCCGGAAAACTTCATGGCGGGAATTTTCCAAAACCAGAAAAACAAATCCGTGAGCCACGTGTGACCAAATCAGACAATATTAGTTGTTACGAGCCGAATGTTACACTTAAACATGTGACAATATTGACGGTAAAGATATAGAAAATGACTAAACCATATATCAAACATTAAACTATGTTTAAACATGCCTTTGCATACATTTTATAAGAATATATCATTAATTTAAAGTTTAAACAAACACCATTTATTGATATTTGTTAAAAGAATCTTGTCCTTTTCTGGTCAATCAATTATTGCTCTCCATTAACTAATAATTCCAAGTGTTTATTGAAGGTTTATTTGATTACCTAAGTGTTTATCTATAAGTACAGCTAAGCATGAGGTCTAAAGTAGAATAAAGTACTTAAAATAATGAAGGTTAGCATCAGATTATGTCATTGGTAACCCAAGCCAAAAAAGTGGATTTACTTGAATCCAATATATCAATAATTATTAATTGCAAGCAAAGTGTGCTCTTGGCCATCATATCCCACTAATCACATGGGATATCATCATTGTATCAAAGATAATGCTCCTAAACTTTGTTTGGTCTCTAATCTTTGGGCATTCATTCAAACATTACCTTGGAAGTTTCTAATATTGTTAAACAAGCACAATGATTATGAATACCTACTTTAGTTAGCACATATTAAAGAAGTACAAATGATCTATGGTTATTCAGTGTCAAACAAAAAGCACCAACCAGACCAGACAATTAGAGTAGATAGATCAATCATTCGCGTCGTAAACATTTTAAATTCGATTCTTGCATCCTTGTTTTTTTTCCTAGTAAATTGCTTAATCAATCAGGCTGCTAAGTAGAGCATGTTAGAATGAGGAAATAGAATGAATAGAATCTTATAGTTGAAAGCCGCGGGTGACGGTTGAATCCAGAATCAGCAAGCGATCTAATTAAGCAAACAACTCTTTAGTTACAATGTTGACCAATGCATCCAACAACAGCTTCTTATACTTAGGTTCTATATTCTATGTCAGTTGAATGCAGAATCTGAGTCATTCATTCCCTTACATGCTTTAACAATGCTTCTAGTTATTGAATTAACGAAAAATGCAGCTGCTTGAGTAGCCACTGGGGAAGTTTGTTGAATTCTGATATGAAATCGGTTGGTTTGAGTTTGTAAATGGACGGTTAATTTTGGAGGGAAATGTATAGGAAATTTAGAGGGAATATTTGTAAGTTAGTTATACAAACTTAACATACACACATATAAATGACATAGTTTGACCCTATATATACAATCCCAATCGGTGTGACTAACCCGACATGACTTTAAACTAACATAACCGCTATTAACTACTTGTGACACACCGGTTCACAAGATACAATTCTAGACTTAGGATATCTATTTTATTTCCTAACATATGTACAATACTATATTAACACAAGTTTAATAAATCAAGATTATGTCTTCTAACATTCTCGCCCCTAATCTTGATTTAATAAGAGCTTGATTCTTCACTTGACGATGAACGGGATCTTTTCTTTGGTGGGAGGTCTTGATCATCATATTCGGCGTTCTTCCTCTTTTGATCAAGGTCTTCTTCTTTTACTTCTACTACCATTTCTCTTCCTTTATACTTCAAGTGATACCACTCCATCATCTCTAGGTATCGAACATAGACTTGCCTTAGGGTCATTGCAATCTCGTCCTTTGTCACTAAACTCGGTAGTCCTCTCCCATATCCCATTGACATAGCAATCACTGCCCAATTGTCATCATTCGTCACTTTATCATACCCTCCGAACACTTGCACCTTGGTATAGAGATCCAACAAGTTTATTGGATAACCATATCCATCTCTTGGAGGCATTGGTGCTTTGTTTGTTATCTTTAGGAAATCGTACATGAACCACTCTATGGTTTTCTCAAACTCTAGTTCGAATTTCCTTTTGTATCGTTCGACCGTAGTGGTGATGTGAATCAAGTCCATAAACACCACACAATCGTTCAATCTTGTGCTATTTGTTGGATACATAACCGGTCCCCTTTCCATGAACTCTTCGGCCTTATCTTTGTTGATTGAAAACGTTTCAAAGTTTCTGAACACCGCTGCTCGTTCCTTGTCCAGATCACTGAGTCCGTTTGTACCGGTTTCAAATCTTACTGCCTTGTTCTTGTGGGTCTTCTTTTCTGCAGCCGCCTCATGCGCCTTTTGTATTTCTAGTGTATCCAATTTCTGCACAATGTTCTTTTTCTCGGGACACTTAAATGTAAAGTGATCATCACCATCACATATTCTACACGTAATCAATTTTCTAAACTTCTGGATAATCGGCCTTCGAATGTAACACACATCCCCTTCAAACTCAATTTCTAGGCCTTCATTTGTGAGTTTCTCGATACTCAAAACATTTTTTCTAAGAGTTGGTACATAAAACACAGACTTAATTTTATGAACCTGATTTCCACTTGTGATGATTACGGTCCCCTTGCCTCTAAAGTATTCCTTCCTATACCCGGTTGGGCATCCTTCAATTCCAAATGATTTGCTGAACAGTGTGAATTGATTCTTATCTCCACATCCGTGTTCTTTGCGTGTTAGACTTGCAAACCATATGTCGTCCCAACCCTTTTCATCGGTCCCTTTAACCATAAACTCCGTCTTCCCCATCTTCTTAGGGCACTCACGTCTGAAATGGAATGGTTGTTTGCATTTACTGCAACACATCGTAGGAGGATGTTCGGGAACATCTTTCTTGGCTTTCACTTGCCTATCAAACTCCTTTTGGGCCTTTGACCATTCGCTTCCTTGATTCTTGGATGACGATCCTATGTTAAAATTCGAGAATTTGATGTTGAGAGGATTCTCACAATCCTTTTCTTCTATCACTGCCTTATCGGCTTTTCTTTTGTGATCATCACGATCACTTTCTTCCGTGGGAACTAACGGCCATTCGTCTTTTCTTCCCATACAATCAACATCTTCGGATTCTCGAGTATCAAATATACCACAGGTCTTAGATCTTTGCTCTGATGCCATGTTGAATTCTGATATGAAATCGGTTGGTTTGAGTTTGTAAATGGACGGTTAATTTTGGAGGGAAATGTATAGGAAATTTAGAGGGAATATTTGTAAGTTAGTTATACAAACTTAACATACACACATATAAATGACATAGTTTGACCCTATATATACAATCCCAATCGGTGTGACTAACCCGACATGACTTTAAACTAACATAACCGCTATTAACTACTTGTGACACACCGGTTCACAAGATACAATTCTAGACTTAGGATATCTATTTTATTTCCTAACATATGTACAATACTATATTAACACAAGTTTAATAAATCAAGATTATGTCTTCTAACAAAGTTGATGATGGAGTCACTACAACAAATATTATGGATGATCTGATAAAGGAGTTGTCTTAGCGGGACTTACTGATGACAAGGGAGTCACTTCTAGCTACCAAACTAGCGGTAACAAATGATGATGAAATATGTTAATTCAAAGACGTAATGTAGCTCTAGGAAAGTGAAGTATACCTAGCGGTGTCTGGGTGTGTAGTAATGTGCCCCTCCCTATAAGGTCAAGGGTTTGAGTCCCATAATGAACAGTTGACAGATCTCAAGAAATAAATGTTGTACTTATTGGATCCTTAGCAATTCATGTGGTGTTAGATTGTTAGATTTTAGGAGTAGTATGAGATTGTCGTTCAAGAAAATCTAAAATACTTAAGATTTAAGAATGAAATCATAGAAAAACAAAAGATTAGCACATAACATATAGCAACTATAAAATAATGAACATACTAGGTATTGTGTATATTACTAGAATAGTAACAAAGGAAACCCAATCAAATTATATCTACGAAGTATGATAAATATCATTAGTGGTGGTGGAGCTTGAAAATATTTTTCAGGTGTCGAAGTCACGGGACCCTTAAAACGGAGTATAATATTTTAGACGAAAACACGTAAATTTACATTACTGAGCAGAAAAACAGAGAGGGTCGGGGCACCCTCAGGCACTAACCTCTGCCCATGAATATTGTTGCATAAACCCAAAGACTATGTGTAGTGGCTAGAGGTGAGCCAACACTTTATCAAATAATATTGTGTCATGTAAGCGTTGATGTGGCACTGGCTCGTGACCGCGGGTTGATGGCTTGATCTCGTTGTGGGTCAAGGTCAGTGGGTATTTTTTTTACCAAATATATTAAACATTTACCAAACATTTTTTTAAAACATTAACATTAATTAAAAAAAATACATTGCATCACTAAAAAAAACATTACACTAAAAAAACATTACACTAAAAAAAACCATTACATTTAAAAACAAAACAAAAAAAAAACTAACGTAAGGTTGAGCCCGAGCGTAACATTTGCCGCGCCGAAATGTGGTGAAAGTTATGCCCAACCTTCAAAAGGTACTCCACGTGCGTAAAGGCTAGTAGCACGTCTTCGGTTTCGCCGGGGAGATCTCTTTTGAACTTTTTGTACGTGATTTCGAAGTTTTTACACTTCGACTTCAAATCCGCGTACTTGTGAGAGATGGATTCATTTGTACGGTTGGTACCCCCGACAAGGGTACCAAACTCCGCTAGGACCTTGTGCCACTGCGGTCCGCGGTACGAGGTGACCCCCAGCTTGTTGAAGCACCGTCACCATGCACTTGGTTATACGCGATGATCAGTGCTAGTTCTTCCTCCTCGGTCCATTGCACCATGATTGAAGGTTTTTTGAAGATTGAGGGTTTAGGGTTTGAAGAATTGGGAGAAGAATTGTGATGGTTTTGTGAAGAAGATGAAGAAGAACTTAAATATATAGGTAAAAATAATTATTGGGTAATAAATGAATGTAGGTAAAATTTAATTTTTTTTAAATTCAAACCCTTGGGAGCCCGCTAACAGACACGAGCTGGCTCGCGTGTAGTTGGTCGCGGCAGCTATCACGTGGGCCTGCTACCATGCTCATTAGCCACGTGAATTAAGTTGTGGCTCACGACAGCTGGCTCGCAGGCCACATCACACAGAGTCCAATATATTTTCTCTAATATACAATGTAATCAGTAGCCAGTGTTAATTGGAGTATCTATACTATATCAGATGAAATTCATGCAAACACTTAATTTTCTGATTTTCCTAATAAAAAAATCATACCAAATTTGATAGAGCAATAACCAAGCATAAAATCACAAGAACAAGTATTCAAACGGATGATTTCATTGATCATAATGCAAAGCTATATATAGAGATTACATGCAACGGCTAGTTAACGTAAACAAAAGAAAATAACAAACTTTGAACGTAAAGACTGGATCTAAACTAGAAATCAGGAACAAGCTTGACCATGCACATGCACTTTATTCTCATCCGCTAACAACTTCAACTCTAACGACTTTCAACTAATAAGGGCTCCATTGATTGAATTATCTTCAATATCCCCCTTTAATTCAATCTTTCTAACTCCAAGCATTTCCCTTAAGTAACAGAATTGATCAGGTCCAAGAGGCTTTGTCAACAGGTCTGCAATTTGCTCTTGAGTACGACAGGACTTCAACTCAACTTGATTTGTATCAACCAAACTTTTAATATAATGAAACTTAATATCAATGTGTTTGCTTCGACTATGTAATGCAGCATTCTTGGACAGAAATATAGCTGATATGTTGTCACAGAAAATCTCAGTTGGCTTCTCTTGAGTGAAACCAAGTTCATGTAGTAATTGCCTCATCCAAATTGCTTGGCATGCTGCTCCATTAGCTGAAACATACTCAGCTTCAGTAGAATAAAGAGCTACAATGCTTTGCTTCTTTGAGCACCATGATACAGCACTGCTGCCAATTGAAAACACATATGCTGAGATGCTCTTTCGGTCATCAAGTGAACCTGCCCAATCACTGTCTGAAAAACCAACAAGTTTGACTGCTGCACCATTCTTGTAACACAACCCAAAATCAATAGTAGCAGCCACATATCTTAGGATCCTCTTTGCAGCTCCATAGTGTTTTGCAGTAGGTTCATGCATGTATCTTGTAATGAAACCTACTGCAAATGCCAACTCAGGTCTGGAATGGGTGAGATACAACAAACCTCCTACCAAGCTTCTAAACCTTGTTGGATCTACCCTTCCTTGATCTTCACCCTGCAATTTCTCACCTTTGTTCATAGGTGTTAAAACACCCTTGCAACCTTTCATTCTAAATTTTCTTAGCAACTCATTTGCATACTTCTTCTGTGACACATAGATTCCATCAACAGTTTGATGAATCTCTAGACCAAGAAAGTAAGCCAACTTTCCAAGGTCTGTCATGTCAAATTCCTTTATCATCTTGACTCTAAATTCTTCTAAAAGAGACTGAGAGGAGCTAGTGTATATAATATCATCCACATAAATGCAAATGATAATTATATCACTTTCACCTGCCTTCTTAATGTACACAGTTGGCTCACATACTAATCTTGAGTAAGAATTAGACTTTAAATAAGAATTGATACACTCATACCATGCTCTTGGTGACTGTTTGAGACCATAGAGTGCCTTGTGCAGCTTATAAACCTTGTGTTCTCCTCCTTTTACTTCAAAACCAGGGGGTTGAGCAACATAAACTTCTTCTTTGAGTGGTCCATTTAGGAAAGCTGACTTTACATCAAGCTAATAAATCTTCCACTTTTGTTGAGCAGCAAGAGATAATATGACCCGAATTGTTTCAAACCTTGCCACTGGGGCAAATGTTTCTTCATAGTTAATCCCATATTCCTGAGCATAACCTTTTGCAACTATTCGAGCCTTGTACCTTTGTATCTCCCCCTGTGCATCAAGCTTCACCTTAAACACCCACTTTAGCCCAATTGCTTGATGATCAGCTGGTAAGTCCACCAGTGACCAAGTCTTGTGTCTTGTTAGAGCCTGCAATTCAAGTTCCATGGCTTCCTTCCACTCGTTACATGACAAGGCTTCTTCATAAGATTGTGGCTCAATAGAAGAGAGAGCCAATTGACATTCATACAATTGTTGAATCTGCTCAGGTTCCAAAGGAACAGTTTCTTCATAAATCTGATTCAAAGATTTTGATCTTGGGTTTTCTCTTTCTCTACTGCTGCTGCTTGTTTCACCTTCTTCATTACTTGTGGTGATCTGATTTGTGGAAGTACCAGATGCACCAGGCTGAGTATTGTCACCATTGACTCCATTCTCACCTTCTGTTTCTCCTGATTCCTCTTCTTCAGGTTCCCATATGTTGATAAATTCATTAGGCAATCCATACTTATCATCAAGATTTCCATTCCACTTTGCCTTTTCATCAAAAACAACATTTCTGCTTGTGATGACACGTCTCTTTACTGGATCATACAGTCTGTATGCTTTAGAATTGGGAGAATATCCAATAAAGATACACTTGCAGGCTTTATCTTCCATCTTCCTTCTTTGCTGCTTTGGAATTAAGCTGTATGCAACACAGCCAAAAACCTTTAAGTGATGAACAGAAGGAATTCTATCATACCATACCTGGAATGGAGTTGCTTCATCCAAGGCTTTAGTTGGTGACAAATTTCTCAAATACACTGCAGTAGCAACTGCTTCACTCCAAAATACATTGCTGAGATTCTTTTCATGTAACATACTTAAAGCCATCTCTCCAACAGTTCTATTCTTCCTTTCAGTGATCCCATTATGCTCTGGAGTATAAGGAGGTGTTAAGTCCCTCCTGATTCCTTCTTGTTCACAGAAAGCCATAAATTCTTTTGAGCAAAACTCTCCACCTCTATATGTTCTGAATGCTTTGATCTTCTTATTCATTTCAGTTTCAACTTTGGCTTTGAATAATTTGAACTTTTCAAACACCTCATACTTATTTTGTAAGAAATAAACCCAAGTCATTCTACTCATATCATCAATAAAGAGCAGAAAATACCTGCTTCCTCCCAGAGACTTGGTGGACATTGGGCCACAGACATCAGCATGAATAAGATCTAAGACTTCTGTTGTTGGAGATGAATGGGACAGAAAAGGTGCTCTTGTCATTTTGCCATTCACACAGGCTTCACATACATTCCAATTCCTCATCTTTGGAAGCCCATAAACCAACTATTTTGAGCTAAGACTCTGCAGACTTCTTTCATTCAAATGGCCAAATCTCAAGTGCCATAAGTATGAGTCATCAACAATGGTGGCAAAGGCTACATTATTTGAATTAGACACATCTAGAGGAAAGGTATTATTGTTGGCAACAGGAATCATACACACTGTTTTACCAGTTTGTTTCTTAATAATGGTGCATGCTCCTTCATCAAAAACTAATCTATGTCCAGCTTTCATCAACTGTCCAACACTTAGTAGATTGTAACCAAGTGCTGGAGCATACTGAACATCACTTAGAGTTTTATACTTTCCACCTGCCACCTCTAATTTAACTGACCCCTTTCCTTCTATGTTAATCCTTTTCCCATTTCCCATACGGACAGCAATTGTATTGGTTTTGTTAATATTCTTGAACAGTGATTGTTGACCAGTCATATGGTTTGAACAACCACTATCTAAAAACCAAACATGGGAAGAACTTACATTATCAGTTGTGGTCACAAGAGCATGATCTTCATTCTCACTTATGGCCATGAAAAGCTGTCCTTCATCTTCATCATTGTCATCTCCAATGGCTGGAGAGGCATGAGGTTCATTCCAACAATCTTTGCTAAAATGTCCAAATTTGTTACAATTATAGCATTGAACATTGGCTTTTCCTCGACCATTACCTCTGCCTCTCCCACGTCCTCTACTTCGTGGGCTGCCTCTACCTCTACCTCTCATGAACAGGCCTATTTCTTCTTCTCTGACTTGCAAAGCCTGTTCTTCAGCAACACTATCACCATTTCTATTGACTCTAGCCTCATGAGACTGCAAGGATCCCATTAGCTGATCAAATGTCAATACACTTAGATCTTTGGATTCTTCTATGGCAGCCACCACATGATCCCATTTAACTGGTAAACTCCTCAAAACTTTCTCTACAACCTTCTGATCAGTCACATCTTCTCCATAGGCACGCTGTTGATTAACAATTTTCATAACTTTGGACAGGAAATCTCCCATTGCTTCTCCTTCTTTCATGTGAATAGTCTCGAATTCTCTTCGCAGGCCTTGTAGCTTCACCATTTGGACCTTAGAGTCACCCTCATATTCAGTTCGTAATACAGTCCAGGCCTGTTTGGATGTACTAGCACCAGCAATTCGAGAGAATACTTCATCATGAACACTAGTTTGGATCAAAGCAAGAGCACGTGCATCCTTTTTCTTGTGGTCTCTTAACCTGGTTCGATCAGCATCATTGTCATTGAAACCATTTTCCACAAACTCCCAAAGATCTTGTGACATTAGGATGGTTTTCATTCGGATCTTCCAGAATTCATACCCTTCTCCCTTAAACAGTGAAAGGGTAGGATTGAGTGAACCTGAGTTTGAATTGGTTGCCATGGATTAAAGAAAGAATTGTGAGTGTCAGAAAGAAATGAGGTGATTAAAAACCTGGAGATGCTCTGATACCAAATGATAGAGCAATAACCAAGCATAAAATCACAAGAACAAGTATTCAAACGGATGATTTCATTGATCATAATGCAAAGCTATATATAGAGATTACATGCAATGGCTAGTTAACGTAAACAAAAGAAAATAACAAACTTTGAACGTAAAGACTGGATCTAAACTAGAAATCAGGAACAAGCTTGACCATGCACATGCACTTTATTCTCATCCGCTAACAACTTCAACTCTAACGACTTTCAACTAATAACGGCTCCATTGATTGAATTATCTTCAATAAAATTCAATTTAAGTATGATTGAAAGTGTTGATTGGACTGAAAAATATACCTTGATGGAGGATCAATTTTCTTCAGAAATGAATGACTGAGAGTTTGGAATCAAAATTCATGTGGCCGGCCATGCAGATCAAAATATTATATCATGAAAAGAATGAATTCAAATAAACAATCAAATACACACAATGAGTTTGTAAAACAAATAAAAAATAATCATAAACAATCTAAATTTTCCACTAAAAACTCATCACATATGTAGACGAAGCATGATATTCAGTGATTAAGAACTACGTTGTTGAATGGTTCTTTATATTGTTTGACACGCATGTTAAAACAAAGGGAAAATGTATTATTTTTTTATTGAAACAATAATAAAAATTCCAATAAAGATACTATCTTATTTGGTGTGGAATTTTTTTTATTTTTCTCTTATTAAATAAAAATATTAAATCATAATTTTTTCATTTCTCTCTTTTTTTTATTTAACATTTCTCCCAACTATTTATTTTATTTTTCGTTTATTAGTAACAATTTGATTTTTATTAATTCAACCAAACATAGTAAAATGTATAATTAGTAAACGTACAGTACATCAAAGTTTATTTTTTAAAGACACATATTGATGACAGTATGTATTAACCAATTACATTACATTACATTTATTCAACTTATGTAAGAAGCGAGTTTATTCAGCTTTTACAATGATAGTTTTTTTTTCTTTTCTAATATAACTTTTTTTTGTTACTCAACATATAAAAGTACATTTATTCACCCCGTGTAATACAAGGAGTGCTAACATAATTATAGTGTAATACATTCAAATAAGCGAATCATGAAAAATAAGATTAAACGTTACATAAACGGAAAAAATCATTTGAACAAGAGTCTTAAACCATGTTATTGGCTGCAAAATGAATTGATACGTTAATGTTTGTTGAGGCCTCATGTTCAACAAGGATCCACTAAAACGGATTATGCATCCCGTCTTTAACAAAAGTGTCTATCTCTATGGTACAATAACAAGAACAGTGTGTGGTGCCTAAGATGGTTGATGGCTCAAACGGCTGGGATATCGCTGGGAAAAAGAATTAAAAAGCGCTCCCCGCTACTCTCATAAAAAGGGTTATGTTGTATGTGTATTGAGGCTTTCTCATCATCTTAAAGTGAACCCATTCCACTTTTATGCTCATAAACAAAGTAGTAAGTAATTAGCACCTTAATCTTGTAGGGTTCACATTTTTTTTTGTCTAAAGAAACAATATCTAAGGAGTTCTACTCCTTATAAGTCACACCAAGGTTTGTTTCATCTACTGTGCATGACAAACTCCATCTGCTTTCTATCAAATTTCCGTAGCTTTGTTCGTTTCAGGTTTCAACCACACAACTTCAAGTATCCATATCTTATTCATCTTATCTTCATTTTTGATGTATGGTTTGATTCAATGCAAAGCCCTAACAGAATAGAGTGCAAATCCAAAATTGATTACTTATATATATGTATTCTAACAGTACTAGCTTCTTTGATTGAGTATTAATCGACTTAGCTTTGCGATTTGAAGAAATGTGGTATATGATCCATATTCGGTGTTTGATTTTGGTTCTCTTATATCTATCTCGAACACATATTATCAAATTGAGGTGCTTACTGTGGCCTTGTTTCGAAAGCTTTTCATTTATACTATCGAATTTGAGGCGCACAAAAAACTGTTAGGGATCCAGGATAGACAAATCAAATTAAACACAAACTGGTCCGAACTAGAAAAAACAGTGCTTCCAAACCAGTTTGATATTCCATACACCAAACCGATCCTAAATTGAACTAGTTCAAACTGGTTCCATCCTTGGGGATTGAGATTAACGTTTTTAACGACTTTCTACCCGTTGCAAGCTCGAATTTGACCGTTTTTGTCAATAATAATGGCCCATATTGCCCCCATAGGTTAGTATAAATATGTGTTTACATCACATAAAAGTGAAAAAAAAAAAAAACATCTCGTGTGTAACGAATTTGTGTTGGTTTTCTATTTTCTTATTTATGGAAAGGCTAAAAATAATAAAAGTTGTATTTTATATAGTATATTTAACGAATTTGTTTTTTGTATACTTATAATATGTGTTACACACGAAAGGTATGTTTGGCAATGAACTTTTATTAGCTTCAAGCTTTTAAGAAAAAACTCATACTTGTTGTGAAACTAGCCTAATAGCAAAATAATATGAGAACAAGAATAGGGAGAGAGATCTAATATTTCATTAATCAAGTGTGTATTACAATGAGATACAATGAGTATAAATAGGAATGAGAATTCTTGGGGAACAAGCCTAATCTAATTTAGGCATTGATAACCACAATATAATATATTTATAACACTCCCCCTTGGTTATCAACTTCATACGCTTGGAGATGCTGCCTCATTAAAAACCTTGCTAGGAAAACCCAGTGGGACAAAACCATAGCTAAGGGAAAAAGAGTGCAGCGCGTATTGTCTCCCCCTGATGATGTTGCCTCGTTAAAAACCTTACTAAGAAAACCCAATGGGACAAAACTTAGTGAAGGGAAAAAGAGTGCAACGTGTCGAATACTCCCCCTCATTTTAATATGTATCATTTGAATTATGATGTCGATCTTCTAACAAAGTTGCTCAAAGTATTCAATGAATAGGCGCTTGATCTTCTTGATATACAATTCTTTAAACTAAGTAATGATGTATGATCTTCATATGAGACTTCTGGTTCCTCCTCTTGTAAGCAAATACCATAATATCCACAACTATGTTGTGTTACATTCCCTGCATTTATAAGACTAGCCAAACTTGTTTTCATAGGTTAGTAATTTCAAATCTTACATACCTTTGATGTATCAAAATAGTTCTAATAACCCATTCCAATGCCTCTTTGCTTGACACATACTAAACCATGACAATAAGTTCAAATAAAAAATATTATAGTCATGCATAGCTAGCAAGACACATATAAATGAACATATGCATTTAACTATGGTACACTTAGAGTGAAAATCTCTACTATGGTAGGAGATGAAAAATTCGTTTTCAATATCAAGTAAATGGACAACCTTTAATTTCTTTAAGTATCAGCTTTGTCCATTATAAAATGTCCAAACATTTCTAGATATACTTTGATGGATTGATAAACATATCATTACACATATACTCAACTATAAGTCGAGCAACAACTAAACTGTCAAGGACTTTCAAAAATTATCCCTTTAAAAGTTCTACAGAGTTTCCCGATGATGCCTAGGCATTATTAGTGTAAACTACAATTATAGTGAACTTCTAATAGAAAACATATGTTAAAAGATGGATAATATTATCATACTTATATTCCTCTTGGTTGGAATATCTCATGAGTTGTAAAACACTCAACCCGAATATTTTAGTCCATATGTATTTTGTCAACTTTACACAATACTTCTTAAGGTATTGATATTAATGCTTGAGGTATCCTCAATCCATCAAGGACTTTTTGCATCTTGACCAATTACTCAAGTGCATTCACTATTCAATTGGAAAATCAATAACATCTATTTCTTCAATCTATATTGTACCATTCTTATACATTGAAGTACCATAATCACCAGGTTTAGTTTATTACCTGTGGTGTATTGGTGCACAATAATTACATCCTACGATGTTTCATATTACCTTTTAAGCACTCAGTTGCTTTAGGATACTCATGAGGAGTTCCACTTATATTCAATTCAATCATATAACAAACATAACGTATTCAGAATTGAATCTATTTATTTCGATCATAACGTTCTCGAGAACTTACGTTACAAGATTTTGACACATTAAATCCTTCAACATGTATTTTCATGTAAACTTTCAGTGTCAAGTAAATCATGATATTTATTAGACGCATTTCAATTCTCTCTTTGCATTACCAGACTAATAACATAATGAAAAATCATTGTATCCACCACTGGAGAATGCGTCTCCTCATAATCAATTATGGATCTTTACTAAATTCTTGTGCCACCAATTTTACCTTATATCATTTTCTTTTCAAATGTTTATTCGCACAAAAGACCTTTTCATATATATATGTTTTACAACTTTTGTTGTATGAACTACTGGTCCAAAACATTCATTTTCAATAGAGAATTCAACTCTGCCGTATTCGCGTCTTTCCATTTTGGCCAATCATTTCTTTATATTCATTCATAGGCAGATCTTAAATCTTGATCCTCATTTCAAGCGCTACATTACATACAAATTTATAACGACGTCGATTTTATTTCGATTCCATATATTTTGTAGACATGATACTATATAACGAGATCTCTTTATTTTCAGGTACCTGAGGTTCTTCTGGAACCATCATGTCTAATGTCTCTTTAGGAGACCTTTTTACTATAACCCCGACTTGACCATCTTTATTACTTGCTCCAATTTCTCGAGGATTTTTATTCTTTGGAATCGACTAGCCTGCCACGCTTCAGGCGTGTAGTAGGCTTATTGCCAATATATGGTTGTCCTTCCCGGACACTCATCTTAAATGGAGCATTAGCAGTTGGTATGTGTGAATTGATTAGCTATTCGTCATGTTAAGGTCAGTTAATGCATCTGGTAATTGATTCGCTAATCATTGTGAATGAATTATCCTTTGAATTTCTAGTTCACATTTTTTAGTACGAGGACCAATGATATTTCATTCTAACTTATTTCTATTTCCAACTGCCTTTTATCTCCCCCTAATATTGGGAATGTTATCCATTGAGATGGATAACAATTAATTGAGCCATAAATAAATACCTCATTAAAGGCTCTATTCATCATCGTATATTCCCAACCACCATTTGAGGTCCCATCTTTGTGCGTCATGGTGGATCAATTTCAATATATGTTGCACAACAAAAATCTTATATGGGCAATATTTGGTTCCTGACCAAAAACCAACTATAATGGGGAGAAACTATTACCACGTATTGGCTTGATGTGAATATATATTACTGCATGTAAAATCAAATATAAACATGAACTTTTGCTCTCATGATCATTGACGTTGTAATCAATAGTAGACGTTTTAGTGATCATCTCAATGAAAGCAATATGATTATGAACATAAGCTACTGGTATTTCAATATTTAGGAATTGAATTCACCAAATATGCCATTTTGGAATAATGTGCTTGATATCTTATTAGCTACGCCATATATCACACAAACTTCAGGTTGTGCACTTGATAACCATTTAGACGATGCATCGATTTTAAATACTAAATGGTATCATGTTAGGATATGTGTATCCTTTAATCAATTCCAAAAAATATAGTGATACTAACCCTACTTTATATGGCAAATATATAATTTCGCTTAAGAGCAAACATTACATGCTATGTATCAGATTGAAGAATCTTTAAGTTCTTCATTATGTTCACATCATCATCGACTCGGTGTGGTCTTACCGGTCATGCCAACTAATTAAATAATTATGATCCATAAATTTCTAGTTTATGATCATATATGTATTATTTGCATGTATGTAATACAAACGTAAGATATGAGAGTATGTATGGAATCTTCAAACCATCATCTCATTATTACATGACCATCATTAGAATTCCAAATGGTCGATCTCGTCATTACAAATTTCTCAATTATCTCCATGATCATTACCTTTACATTGATCAATATGTAGCCACATTCACTTTAGAGAATGGAGTGTAACCAAAACAAGCTTCATAGCTTTTCATTATTTACTCGATCACAAGAATATGAGATGATTTCAAATGTTTCATACTCTCTCAATGATATCATTACTTCATGAGCACATCTCATATGTGACAAATGATATGGATTTTATCCGATTTTTCCTTATAGCTAATCTTCTCATCACATGATATAAGTTGAGAAGTAATTACATGATTGAGTCATGTTCATTGGTCTAAAATTTAACGACCTTCTGTAAATGAATAATGAGATTTAAGGAGTATAACACTTGGTGTCACTTCTAACTATGTTGTACTCTTGCTTGTCAAATACACGACAAGAAATACGAGAGAATAATATATCATTATTTCAAACATTCTTGTTATACACATGTTTCCTATATCTTATTCTCGTAGAATTACTTCCTTAGTGTGGCACTTCTTGTGGTCGATATTAACCACATTGATCTTATTATCAACATGATGATCATTACAATTTCCTCATTCAGTATTAACATGGCTAATCATGATGATCATTACAACTTCCTCATTTACTATGATCATAACCTCTATAACGATCATTTTTGTAATCATCATATTATTAACAAAGTTGATCTCATTGACATGAGCAACATAACAATTTTCACAATTACCATAACCACGATTTTTACACCGATTATTATAGCATCACATTCAGTTGTGGGATGGATTATAACCACACAACTTCCATAGTGACATACTACTAGGAATATCAATATTCAACTTCTAAAATATATATTCACAACATACATACCAAAATATAATTCTTAACATATTATGATTCCAAAATAAGTTATAATAATAACAAAATGACTTTGTATCATTCGTAACTAACCAAATGCGAAAACATGGGTTCATGGATATATAATGTAATCTTACTTGTAAATCACTTATTTTTCTAAATAAAAATTGGTACCAATAGAATATAACCCACAAGTAAACCAAAAATATATAATCTCTAAATAGTGTGCACGTATCTAAACACGTTCGAGAGTGTACAGACAAAAAAAATTAATTCTCGAATCTTATATATAACCATTATTCTCATATCAACATTAGAGTAGAAAATATTTAAATCAATCTATGTAGCTTAATTCTAGTAGGAATCTTATTAACAAAATAGTTAAACCAAGTATATAATCTCATGTCATCACTATTTCTCTCCAAACATAAGGGATATAATATGAAAAACAGAAAAGATAAAAGTGACCAGATTCTAAAAATTCAAGTTTTGTTAGAAAAAATTAATTAATCAAGACTCTAACCAACAAAGTTTTTCGAATCTTTTTATAACTTTCATCATGTGAAATAATTAATTTATTTCAAATCGTATTCTGGAGTCAAAATTATAAGTGATGCTTACACAACTTATTTAAAAATCAAATATATAGTTCAAATTATTCAAGGGTCAAATAATTGCCTTGATTTCGATGTTGATAGGTTTCAGAATATATTACATAACTTTAATGTAAAAATTGGTTTGATTAATTAAGCAATAAAATTAACTTCTTGAAATAGGGGTAATATTCGTACTAGAGTCCCGATGGCCGTATCCATAAAATCCGAAAGCGAAAAAAGTAAATAAAATAAATGAAACCATGTGGACTACTTTCGGGGTATGAAGTTTAGAAAGATTTTGTATTACCTTCGAGAATAGATTGGTGCATGGAGGGGGCGTCCGCCTTTAACGAGGGATAAAAGAAAGATCAAATCGTTGATCTATAGATCTCGAATCATTAGCAACTCGTGCTGATAACGTGTTGTGAAACTAGCCTAATAGCAAAATAATATGAGAACAAGAATAGGGAGAGAGATCTAATATTTCATTAATCAAGTGTGTATTACAATGAGATACAATGAGTATAAATAGGAATGAGAATTCTTGGGGAACAAGCCTAATCTAATTTAGGCATTGATAACCACAATATAATATATTTATAACAATACTCAATAAGAAGTCTTGTTTGGTTGAAGGAGCTGGAAGCTTTTAGGTTAGGAGAAAAAGCTCTATACTGAAAAGCTCCTAGTACTAGCGTTTAAGAAAAAGCCCCTACTAGCTACAAGCTTTTAATGAGTAAATGACATAAATACACATTCTATCATTATAAAAAAAACATACATACATACATACATACAAGCTTTTAGTTAATGCTTATTTTGGTCATTTCATACATTTTATTAAAAGCTCCAACTACTCTGTCAAACACAAAAATATATTTAAAAAGCTACAGCTTCCAGCTACCAGCCACCAGCTAGTTTTGCCAAACATACCCGAAATGGTTTCCAAACCAAACAGCTTTCATAGTTTTAGGGGTCAGACATCCTGAATCGGTTCCTCTCACAAACTGATCTTGAATGAAGTGGCTCAATAACCAGTTCTAAACTGATTTGGTTCCTTGGCTCAAACCGATTTGTGCACCTCTATCAGGCTCTATATGGAATGAGAGAGTGGCATGTTGGCCCATTAAGTTTTTTTTTTTTTCAATTGGGCTGGAATTTGCAAGTTGTTTCATTAAGCATACAAATGGGCTGGAATACGCAAATTGTTACGTTAAGCATATAAATGGCCCTATAAGTATTGACATATCTATACTATATATAAAGCATGAGGGAGGGATGACCGCAAAAGTTAAGTAAGTACAACATTGTATGCTTATAGTACAATACTTAATTAGCTTAGTAAGAGGGTAAACTTGTCTTTTCTACACCTTCAACATCTCTTGAATGTTTATAAAATCATAAATAAATATATTAATTGTATGTAATACATATTATTAATTAAATAAAGAAAGAGAATCGGCAATGAAACGGCTAGGTCTGTAAACGAACCGAACGAACACGAACCCAGGCGTGTTCGTGTTTGTTCATTTAACTTTAACCGAACACGAACACGAACATGAACACATAATCGAACACATTTTTGTGTTCGTGTTTGTTCATTAAGAAATTTGTCGTGTTCGTGTTCGTTTATGTTCGTTCATTTAAACCTAAACGAACAGTTCATGAACATAAACGAACACAAATGATCAATATAAACGAACACAAATGAACATAAATGAACACAAACAAAAACAAGTTAATAATGATTCATGAACATAAATGAACGTTAGGGTTAGGGTGGAGAGCGGCTGTGAAGTGTGGGGCTGTGAAGTGTAAAGAGCGGCTAATAAGTGATATGTTTAGAATGTTAGGGTTAGGGTTAAGTTTTTAGAACATATGAATTAAGGTTACTTAACAAAAGGAAATAAATAATAAATAATAAAAATAAAGCTAAGTTTAATTAAACGAACATAAACGAACAAAATAAACGAACATAAATGAACGAACACAACGTGTGTTCATGTTCGTTCGTTTAATTAAACGAACAAAAAATTGTGTTCGTGTTCGTTCATTTATTTAAATAAACAAACATAAGCGAACTTTCAGCCGAACAGTTTACGAACGTTCATAAACGTTCGGTTCGTTTACAGGCCTAGAAACGACAAAACAAAAAAACAAACGACATATCATTAATTAATAATTGTTATTAACATCACAGTTACATGGCCTCCATCTCCATATTTAATCACAACACTTCCATTTTCTTGATCATTGATGTAATAAATAAATATATTAATTGTATGTAATACATATTATTAATTGAATAAATAAAGAGAAACGGCAATGAAACGGCAAAACAAAAAACAAAGGACATATCATTAATTAATAATTGTTATATAATTGTTATAAACATCAGAGTTACATTGCCTCCATCTCCATATTTAATCACAACACTTCCATTTTCTTGATCATTGCAACAAATTTACTGGCCTTTTTTATTTGGATTCAAATCCCAAAAAGTTTTAGTTTTCCTGATTTGGTATGTCATTCTCATTAATACTCATGTTTTAGTTCTTCAATCTTGTAAGATGAATGATCTATTTATGTGATAATATCTGGTTGTGTTGTAGGTGCTCTTGGATCATGCTCTGACCCTAACATAATTCTTGAAGTTCTTAACTTTTTGTTGACTCCTGAGGTATACAACTTTGTGAATGCTTATAAAGTAAGGTTAAATCTCTTTCTTTATCTGTTTTCCTGATAATTTGTTGTTCAGGTTCGAAGTCAAGATGTTGTGTTTGGACTAGCTGTTAGCAGAGATGGGCGTGAAGTGGCTTGGAACTGGCTCAAGGTTAGTGATCCTGTGGTCTAAGTGAAAATAGATAGACACGTATTCATAATAACGAGTATGGCTTCACCTTTTGACTCATTTTTTGTAAGTATTGATGATGATGTGTGGCTTCTTCGACTATTTTTTTTTTCCTTTTTTGAAAAAGTAAAATTATAAAAACATGGTCAAAAAATGGTGTAATTGAATAAACCTGTCATGCTTGCATGAATATTACAAGAAACGACCATAGCTTATTATTATCGTTGAGGATGTCAAGTACATTCTACATTACACACAATCAAACATATAATTCTTGTTTGGTTGAATTGTGCCATAAATTCATAAGAACTACTATTCGTAGAAGTTTATTTGTTTTTCCATGTTTATAGACACGAAGGGCGTTTCGGGTTACAACTCATCCCGCCCTTGCCTTGCTATTATTTATCTAACATATATCTTTTTTTAATACTTTTTTTTATAGAAAGGGGGTGAATGGGATGATCGTGTGCAATCTAAAAAAGATATAGTGGCAAAGCTTTTGAGCAAGAATGATACTACTATGAAAAGAGAAAATGTCATGGCTATTCATTTTTGAATTAGATAAGAACATGTGGGCTTCATTTCGTTATTTTTGTAGATAAGATATTATGAATTTATGAATTACTGTCGACTAAATTTGATTTACATAGTGAATGATGTGACAAGTAGAATCATAATTTATAAAAATGATCATTTTCATACGATCCGTGGTGAAGTATATTGTTTCTTAGAATAGGTTCATTTGGGTCAACTTTACAAATATCTTTAAAGTCGATCTTTCGGTTAGAATTAATGTGATAAAAAAAAGTGAATTAATATGGAATCGACCATCAAAGACGTTGAAGCAAAAAAAATTTTGCCGAAGGAAAAACTTGAACACTACGCCAAAATAGGCCTACGGCCACACTTTTTCAATAAAGGTCCTGCCACACTTTCGCTTAAATGTGTGGCCAAATTGCATTTTTCACATTTCAAAACCTTCCAGCCTACTTTTAGCCACACATCTTAATTATTCATGTGACTATTGCATAACAGTTCAAAACCTTTAGCCACATTATAAGAAAAAACTGTGACATTTAGTAGCCACAGTAGCAAAGGTGTGGCAAAATGTGATCTACAGCCACAGTATTTGTTTCATGTGATGAAAAGCACATCTTTTCAAAACCTTTAGCCACACTTTTAGAAAAAATTGTGGCATTTACTAGCCACAGTAGATAAGTGTGGCAAAATGTGACTAGCTGCCACAGTCATTTCTTAAGGATGTGGCGAAAAGCTAAAACATATGCCCCTTTACGTGTTTATGTGTGGTTAAAAGTTATCAATAGTGATAGTAAAAACAATAAACATATGGCCGTTAATAGTCTACGGTGACTCCTAAGTAGCTTAATGTGGCCAAATGTTACCAACGGTCATGGTATATTTTTGAACTTTTATTCATATACCAAATGTTACCATCTTTTTTTTTTACTTTTAGTCACACTATAAGAATAAAATGTGACATTTTATAGCCACACTAAAATAAGTGTGGCCAAATGTGATTAAATGCCACAATATTTTTTTAAATGATGTGGCTAAAAGCTAATACATATGGCCACATACATATGTTTTTTGTGTGACCATTCAAAACATTTCTTTTCATAATGTGACAAATACAAAAACTCTAGCTTATGGCGCGGTATATTCAAGTAATTAAGATAAATATTATATGGTAGCACTGGAACCCCATCATATGATGTGTATGTATAAACATAACTAGGTGTATTCAGAGGCGCGCTATGTTAACGTCACTTTTGATACTTCAAATTATACATGCATCCTGGCAAATTCCGGTTGTAATACCAGCTATTACCTTACATATATAGTGGACAAAGTGATTGCACAGCCACACTTAGTACAAAAGTTTAGTAACCACATATTCATATAACATTAAACGGTAGTTTAAACTTAGCAAGCACGATGTTATCCGTTGCTTCACAGCTGGTAGTTTTTATGATGCTTGCCTTTGTCCATGACTTCGCTTTCATCTGCATTTTCAATAGAGATGTTATAATGAATTTAATGTAACATCTTTTTAAACAGATTAAGAAATACCAAGTGGACCATCAAAGACCCCTTGATAGCAGTCGCAAGGCGAGTTTTTACATCTGGTGTCGCTGGCTGTGGAGTAGAAGATGTTGCTTTTTCGTTCTCAACTTCAGGGTAACATGCTTTGTTAACGAAGCAATGAATATCCTTATCTTTTTTTAATACACGCGCGTTGTGCGATTTCTAGCTGATGCGTTAGCGACCAATTCTTCTAAACTCATTATTTCCAGGTTAAAAAAGAGGGTCAACTTTAGTGGAAAACATACCTGTGTGTGAGCCGCCTTTTAACATGCGTTGCTAGTTTCACAATGCTTAGCAAGTGGACTCGACCTTCTTTTGCTGCAAGATGAAGTAACTCCGTTGACCCATTAACCACAAACTCTGCTCCCTCTTAACCGATGTTCCCTCGCATTTTCATTAGTCATCGATTACAACATATGAGATTATACATTTGCTATATTTACTGTCTACATTAAATGTTTTCGGATTGGCTGCAATACATGACTTCACCCTGGAAAAAAAAAATAACCCTTCGCATTAATAATCTCATATATCGAAGTCAGAAACATAAACCAAGTAGAAAAAGGTCTAATTCTACAATTAAAATTTCAATCGCTTATTTCTACTACAATTAAAGCAATCGTTAAAAAAGTCTACCACTACAAACTGGCATGAAGCAATCACCAGTTCCAATTAATAATCCAATAAGGATAATAAAAATAGGCATACGTACCATGAGTTCGCTATTTGGCTCAAGAATGAGGATACTAATCCGTAAGGATAATTACAATCAAGATACTAATCCGTTCAAAAACTAACAATTGTTCATCGATTGAGGCGATTAAGGTTTTAGGTAATGATTAGCGCAACCCTTTAGGCAATTAAGGTTGAATGCGTTGTGTGCATTAAAGTGATGAATGTATTTGTGGAATAAGGGATACAACTATACAAGACTGTTATCATGGCTGGTTCAAGATACAAAAGAGACGAAATTGTTTACAATTAGCCTTTTGTCAATTGCACTGGCGGGAAATTGGTGTTGGGGTGTGAAAATGGAGGGAAACAAAGACGTGTCTTATAAATTGGGATATTAGATTAGAAGAAAAAAAAATTGATATTTAAATAAGGATTATTAATACTACGTGCCATGTGTGGGTAAACTTATTTCTCCTCCTTATAACTTACTAGCCGATTACCCCGGGAAGGTCCCGGGGTTGAAAAATTTAATATGATTTAATAAAAAATGATAAAAAAAAAACTCAAATCACGAAAAGAGTAAATAACTTAAACATAATCAATCTTAGTTAAAAAACATTTATTTAAAAAGTTTAAAAAAATAAAAAGCATAAAGAGGCTGCTTCCAGTGAGACCCTCGGCTAAACCTACCTATAGCAACACTAAGGTAGGGTCTGAGAAGGGTAAGATGTAGACAGCCTTACCTCTACCCCTAATAATAGAGAGGCTGCTTCCAGTGAGACCCTCGGCTCGATATGGTTTAGTATAAAGCCTTGGACATATGACACGCCATGGTATGGTATGGTATGGTATGGTATGGCATGACGTGGTATCATATACTGTATTGTATTGTATTGTATGGTATGGCAAGGCATTATATCATATATGGTGTATTATAGTATGGAATAGTACAGTAATACATTATGGTATGGTATGACATGCTGTAAAAAGGCATGGAACGACATGACGTGTCATGGCGTGATATGGCATGTAATCGTATGGTATGGTCTGGCATACCATACCATGCCGTACAGACCATATGTTTACTATACAATAATACTATACCATGTCATGCCATATCATATCATACCGTATGGTACCACATACTATACTATGACATACCATACCATAATTAATCATATACCATACCATCCCATACTATATTATTGTATACCATACCATAACATTATATTAGATATACCATATCATGTCATACCATACTATACAGTACTATACTATGTTATATATTATTCATGTTTTATGTTTTTTTTAAAATGAGTATATTTTATTTTAGTGTTACTACTAAAGTTATTTAAAACCAAAATACTATATTATAGTATTGTATACCATAATATACTATACTATACAATAACATTATACTAGCTATATCATACCATTCCAAACCCCTATCATACTATAGTATAATATACTTTAGGGATGAACTTTTAAGTACCTAGTATTATCAATCAATTTTTAATACGATGCATTGTTTACCAATTTGTCTTAACTAATGGTACTGTATATTTTTAGGTACCGGTATCGAACTTATTGTTATTATTGTATTATACTACACGATAGGGGTACAAACAAGTTGAGTCGAGCTTTGCTCGATTAACTTATAAGAGCACGAGCTCGGCTCGTTTGTAGTTTCTCAAGCTTGAGCTCAACTTTGGTTTGGCTCGTTTAGTGTTTATTAGTTAATGTATTAAATAAAATAATATAAATAATAGGCTCGTTTAAGCACGATAGTTTGATAAGTCAAAAGCTCAGCTCGGCTCGTTTACGAAACAATGTAAAATTTGAGGTAAATAGTATAAAATATTAATAAAACTAATATTATACTTAGGCTCGATAAGTAAACGGGCTTTGTTTTAGGTTCAAGCTCGATAAAGCTCGGCTCGTTTCGAACTTTTTATCAAACTGATTACGAGTAGTTTGCGAGCTGCTCAGCTCATTTGCACCCCTACTACACGATATTATGCAATATATTTTCAAACCCAAAATTCAAAATTTGTTTCCAGATTATGCTATAAAACTATTTCCCTCCTCCAAATATTTCAGAATTTTGGGTTCCCGCTCCCCAAATCCATTAACCCTAAATTGACATTCAGTATCTCTACTAGTCTACTTCCCCATAACCATCACTATAGAACCGAGCATTTTCTTTCTTTCTCAGAGCAACAACTGATTAAGTCATCTCACTAATGGACATCGACGACGACACCAGCCGGCGTCGCGCCGCCAGGTCACACCAAATGGGCTGACAAGTTCCGCCCTCAATCTTTATCCGACGTGGCCGACCGCGACATAATCGATACCTGGGTAATGTTTCGATTTTTATAAACTGGGTATGCATATATTGTTTTTTCTCATTTGGGAGTTTTGTAAAATAGTCACGAGGATAGATTCAACTATAAATAGGGAATTTGTGTTGCATTCAGACGAGGTATTATACCATCAATATTAAGATACAAATGCACTTATTGAACTCTAGAAATGTTTCAAGGGTTCCCACATGTTATATGCTTTTATACAGATACTAACAAGAGAATATGCTTTCAAAGGTGTTACTATTTTAGGTCTAGCTAACATTTTTGGAATAAACACGTTAATATAAACACAAATTGATAAACACCGAATTTAGGAGATGATATTTTTTATTGGTCTTAAAAGAAGGGAGATGGGGAAAAGGTTACAGAGAAAAAACAAAGGAATGGGAAGAGGAGAAATAACAAACTCACACATATTCCCTGCCTCCCTCACACACACCTGCTCTCTATATAACCCATTACATAATTAACATTAAATTAGCTAATTTGTTTTTGTAAATTTTGTTATGATACTGATTCTAATTTGTTGCTTGAAACCAAGTTAACCGATGTTGACTATCGGTTACTCGGGCAATGCTTGCAAGACGGGATCCTGGTTCAGAGTAGGCTATTGGTTATTCAAGCAATAGTGGATCTTGGTGCAGAGCTGCCTATTGAAGAAGTTTCATTGTTGCAGGTAAAGGATATCCCTCAGTGGATGGTAGAGTTGGCAAAATTTGCAGGTTAGGTAATAGGTCGGGGTGACGCGCAAAAACCTTTGTGTCCATCTCTTATATATTTAAATAACAAAACTCTTTTTAAGTAAATCGGTTTGGTTGTAAGCATTTAAATACAATTTGGTGGGCGTTCAGACTATTTGATCCTTCTATTAAGATCATAAATATCATCTTTTGTGTGTGTGCACATATTTCCAGTTCCATCTTTGTATGTATTATGCAGTATTACTCCATGTTAAACAAATTACAAATTTTATGCATTCTGCATCTTTCTTATTGGCATCATGTAGCTTTAATCCAAGTAAAAACAAACTGTAGTTTTTGTATGCATTATGCAGAACTATGCTGTTTTATAGTCATTATGCAATTTTAGTCAGAGTAAAACAAATTGCACAGTTTTATTAATGTGTAATGTGTCCATTTGGTGCTTTGTGGCACTGTTATTTTATTGTTACTTAATGTGAATACTAAAGTCATTTGTTTTTATGTCTTGTTTATTTGGTCTTTTTGTGCAAGGTGTTCTCCTCTGGATCTCATGGTAGGATGAGAACAATGGGTGTATATGTGTAGGTTTTACTTCTTGGGCATCTAAGGTACCAAACAAACTTTTGATATCACTGGTCATTTAACTGTTAAGAGGCATGTTAACGGGTCAAGGTGAAAACATATATATAGTAGTTCCCAGTTTCAATAATTTTTTTATCCATCTTTACATAGCAAATAACTAATCGTGGTGCTTTTTTACTTTAGCAAAAAAGGCATGGTCAGGAGCCAATGACCAGGTTAGAAATGTTGCAAATAATGCTATGGATACTGTTGCACAAAGTTCATCATTAACATCCAATGATCCATGTACCAGATTAGAAATGTTGCAACTAATGCTATGGATACTGTTACACAAAGTTCATCATTAACATCCAATGATCCATGTACCAGGTTAGAAATGTTGCAAATAATGCTATGGATACTGTTACACAAGTTCATCATTAACATCCAATGATCCATGTCCTCAAGAGGCGTTTGCATAAGCTGAAGAGATTTGAGGAGTAGGGCATGATTTTTTTTAATTGTCAATGTTAAATGTTTTTGTTAAGTTTGTTATTGGTCCTTATGCTTTGTAAGTTAATTTTGGTATTATTTATGGATTTTGTTTATTATTGTAAATATCATTTGCATTTTATATTTTCTCATGATATTGATGCTTTTGTTTTCCAAAAAATATAAAAATAAAATGGCTAATTACACTAAAGTCGCCACATAGATGCACATTAAATATGTGTGACCAAATTTAGCTAATAGCCACATTTAAAAATTATAAAATTTTATGTGGCTTTACATAACCATTAGCCACACCATTGCTACTTGTTTTTTTTTTTGCGTGACAGAATCATAGCAAACGTCATGTGAATAAAACATTATGTGTGACCAAATGTTAAACATAGACACACTTAAAATTATAAAATTTAATGTGGTTTTAAATACTCACTAGCCACACTACTGTTTTGTTTGTGTGACGGAATGATAGCAAACATCATTGGAATATCAAATTATGTGTGACCAAGATTAATAATTAGCCACACCATCCTTAGTTGGTTTTTTTTGTTGTGTGACAGAATGATGACAAATGTCATGAAAAAAAAACTATGTGTGACTAAAGGTTAGACAATAGCCACACTTAAAAATTACAAAAGTGTTTTGTGTGTCTAGAAATAATTTATAGCTACACTTATAGTAAATTCATGTGACTTTATAACAGAAACGACCACACTTACAATAAATTCATGTGGCCATTTCTACCATTTAGACACACTTAATGCACAGAGTGTTTGATTAAAACAACTACTTTGTCACATTTTTCTAATTGAAGTGGCTAAAACAAAAATTTTAGTGACTATATAATAGAAATAGCCACACTTAGAGTATATTCATGTGGTTGCTATGACCCTTTAGCCACAATAAATGGATAAAAGGATTGATTCTACCAAGAAATATTGGTATCCTTTAGCCACACTTTTACGTTGCTATAGCCACTAAACATGAATGTGGCTGTAAGATACCTATGATGACTTGACCTTTGGTCACACTTGAGATGAAAAAAAAAGTGTGACGAAAGACATATGGTCACACTTTTTTAGTGTGGCCGTAGGCCAATTTTGGCATAGTGGAAGATGATTCAAACTAAGATAGACACACGTATGTATGTTTGTAGCTTTAAACATTTCAATCCTTTCAGTTATGTATTCCTCTTGCAAAACCTTGTAGATAATTACGAAACTAATTAAAAAAGCTTGGTTCCCGCCGCATCGCGCGGGCACCTTACTAGTTGTTACCTTATGAATTATGTCTACTCAAATATTCAATCACTAGATTATATCTCGAAAACTTTTCGAGTTAGACAAATCTAATATGAAGTGATAAAATATGTATTATGATGTAACATAGAAATTAATGTATTACAATATCAGAAAACAACAATTTTATTCATTTGAATAAGAATGAAAATGTATATTAAAAAGAAGATGTATGTTTGGACGAGTAGCAGAGCTAGAAACAACTATTGCAGGACGTGATTGAGGCGGTGGTTTTGAAGGTGTAGCTATTTTTTGGAAATAAGTGGTTTTAACCTATTCTGCTGTAGATGAAAATAAAATTCCTAGTTTGAACATGATTAGTGACTTCCCTAGACATGATTAATGAATTACTTGAACACATTGTGTTTTTTTTTCTTGTATAAACAAAAACCCAATAAACACTCGTTTTTTTTTTCTTTTTTGTATAGCACTATGATGCTCCTTTGAAAGATAATAAAACGATCTTTAATTTGGTGTAACTTTTTTTAAAAAAAAAATCTATACATATAATAAACCAAAGCCATTTTAATGACATGGCACTCAAAGAGGGTATTCTCTTCATTGAGTGTGACATGTGTCATCCCATGTGGCAAGGGCTTTATTTTAGTAAAATAATAATTTAAAATTTAAATCAAAATTAGATTTTTATCTCTAATGTTTCCTCCCATAACTTTTAAATGTTAATATCTTTTATATACGAGATTTTTTAAAGAAAAAAATTACACCAAATTAACGAGCGTTTTATTATCTTTCCAACGGGTATCATAGTGCTATATAAAAACGGAGAAAAAAACGACTATTTTTTTGTGTGGTTTTGTTCGTACAGGAAAAAAACACAAAGTGTTCAGGTTATTCATTAATCATGTATAGGTAAGTCATTAGTTATGTTCAAACCAATAAATATGAATTTTATTTACAACATGTGTTAGTATTGGAGTTGTACATTGTTTTAGGTTAAGTTTTAATATTAGAGTTATACATTGTTTAAGGTTATGCACTAACATTGGAGATACATTGTTAATTGTTTTAGGTTAAGTGCTACCCGAAGCTTTCCTGCATGTAACTGTAAAACGCATCAGTCTATTTCAGATGTAAAATTGATATTTCAAATTAGATTTCTCAACCCGGGACGCTCCCGGGATATAATCTAATTGTTGTATATTAAAGTTTCTAACGTTTAAAAATTCTATGGGAAAATAAGAAAAAAAATAAAGATAAAAATATCAATTAACATGTTTGAAATATTAAAATAATAGTTAATAGTTATTTTTATTTAAAATATAATAAAATGGATTTTTAGGTTTTAACTACATAAAATCATACACTCTTCCATTTTCGCTTCATAATAAAATTTTACATTTACTTTTCATTAAAAAAAATATTATTAATGTTGCATATAAATATCATGTAACTAAAAAAGTATAACATATAGACTTTAATTTCTCACACATATGTCACTGAGATAATAGATTTCTTAGAAGATTTAAAAAATCAAGTGTACTATATAAGGTCACGATATTTCATAAGTATCATTCATGATGAAGTTATCAATGATATTCATATTATAGAAGTGTAAGGGGGAGACTAAATTTGTATATAAGTTTTTCCTTTCGTGTTTTCTCATTCATTTGATTCCACATAATGATTTTTGACATCACAAAAAATTATTCAAGTTTGTTGAATACGCCAAAGTTGAAAACGGAATATATGGATACTTAAATGACATAAGACTATGTGTAATAATTTGCTTTATTTTCACTAGCGATGCACCGTTAAGTCTTTACGTCCTGCACCCCGCTCATTATCTAAAAAGAAAAACTTTAGATATCTGTACCCTGTTGAAGTAAGGAACTATAACATATATGTTTGAAATAGATTCCATTTTGAAAGAGTTAAATAAGCATTATCTTGTTGAAAAGTTCTATACATCTGCCATTTTTCTTCATTTGTTATACAACGCAGGTTGCAAAGGAGGATGGTGATGGAATGATGAAGATGAATTAATTTGGATGGGCCAATCCTAGCAATCACTTTTTAAACACCCAATCATGTTTTTATGTTTAAGTTTTTAAATCTATAAAATCTAAATATTGGTTTAATGGGTGGTGGATAGTGAAAACCAGTGAAACCATAAAAATCTCTAAGGTATCGCGTGTTGTTTTCTCAGCCAGCTTTAAATACTCGTCGTTGATGCCGGTCGTGCTCTCGTACGCAAGTATGCGTAGTGCTAAAGTACACTTTTGGATAGTGGTAAATTCAACTTAAAAACCGTTGGTTGTCGCTGGTCCTCGTGTGTGTTGACCTCGCCATGCCGTTGCACAATTATACCAGGGCCAATGACGACAATCTATGCTCCCAAGCATTCCTGGTAAACCATGTTCATTTGAATGCACTCATATATCTTTTGTAGATCGTACAACTGGGCCTTCTCAGGTAACGCACACCGTACAAATGTATTATTCCTTAAAAAAAACAAATAAATATACCATTAAACTAAGTAAAAAATAAATGCGAATGAGTATAATTTTTAACAAAATGTAGTATTCATTAAAAAAATTATACCTAATATTAAATTACTAAAAAATAAATGCAAATGAATATAATTTTTAAGAAAATGTAGTGTACCGTGACAAAATGCTCTAAGGTTTCGTGTGTTGTTTTCTCAGCCAGTTTTAAATACTCGTCGTTGATGTCGGTCGTTTTCCCGTACCCAAGTATGCGTAGTGTTAAAGTACACTTTTGAATAGTGATAAATTCAAGCGCCCCGTTTGAATTTGGTTTTGCTTAAAGTAATCAAACTTTGTTTCCAATTCCCCGGTAATGCGTAGAAATAAATGTTTGCTCATCCGGAAACGACGCCTAAAAACCTTTGGGTATGGATAAATCGGCTCTTCTTCAAAGTAATCTTTCATCAAACGAGCGTTTGCCTCCACGCGGTTGTGTTTCATATATTTTCTTCTCAAAACAGGACTTGGAGGATTATTAACATGTTTCATATACTTCGTCACGAGCGCACAGGAATTTGTAACCACATCTTGCTCAATCTCCTTGTCGGTTGACTCGCCCGTATCGGCTAAAAATTCTTTGTAATAATAATTCGCAACGGATGATGAGGATGTCGGGAAGTCATTTTTTTATAAAATGGTGTGGTGTGTGTGCTTTATAAAATTTTGTGGTGTGTGTGTGTTTTATAAACGTTGTGGTGTGGTATGAGTGTGTTTATATATAAAGTTGATTAAAAAAAATCAAAGTAGCCGTTGCATGTTACCGTTGCACCTCTCTCATTGGTCCTTTCCTTTTGCTTCACTCCGCTAAATTTTTCACGGTTGCCCCTTTTCATGGTGATTCGAACCTAAGGGGCGGTGTTGGGACTCCAAATCGGACGCCAAATAACCCTTTACGCCCTTTTCATACACCACTACAGATTTTCTTACACATATTTATTCCACAAGATTCTAAGCATGCCAATCATCAAATTTACATTCTATATATATACATTTCCAAATGGTGTGAAAAATGATTATAATATTATTATTCTGCTTCTTTCTAAGTCATATATTCTGATGTTTTATTACTATTTTATTGTGCTTCTTTTTAATTATAATACAACTTAAAATCTTATTATTTAGCAACACCTCACAGTTCTCCCTCACCTATTCCATTACATACCAAGTTTGAGCAACACACTTCATCACTCATTTTCTAAAAAACCATAACGAACCTCCGGGACCTTCAGTCTACGCGGAGGACCTAACCAAATGGTTATTCTACAGATTTCTCAGAGCAGATTATTAGGGTTATGTGAGCAAATCTGTTGAATGGGTCGACAATTAATGGTTCTGACTTCTGAGCACAGATCTACGATATGCAGACGATTCTTCGACTAAGGTGATTTCTCGGCATTAAAAGGTATATTGTCGGCTACGATGTGATGGTGATGGCTTTAATCGGCGACACGGGAAGTTTTGAAGTAGTTTATTTTGGCGGTTTGACGACAGTGGTGAAAGGGGGTTGTGGCTGTGGTGTTGACGGTTGCTATGGCGTTGGTAGGGAGGAGCTTGGATTTGTGGAGAGATTCGTATTTAGTTCTTAAATTGAGCCTTGGTTTTGGTGTACGGAAAATTAATTAGAAGTATGGTTATTATTATAAGTATAAAAACGTAAGATGTTTTAGCAAAAGGAGAGGGTTGTCCAAAATATGGCATTTTGGAAACTTAAAAATTTACAAAAATCATAAATGAAAGAGGGGATGGTGGTCGACATTTCAAAGAGGGCAAAAAAGGGGTGTGCAATGTTTATGTTATTGGTGGTTCAAAGGAGAACTCAAAAAATAAGAAGACAAGGACGAGATTCTTACGTTCCTTATGTTTTCAGTTGCAATCAAAAGGTTTTTGTTTCTGTTGTGTTTTACAATAAGCCACAAAAAGGCTTAAAGTATATTCAGTAACACATCTAACCTAATCACCAATTTTAGTTCTTAAAGTTTCGTTTGTAGCCGTAACAAACCACCCTAACAAACCGAACCGATACCACTGTCGTAACAAACCAAACCGATATGACCGAATTCCCACCGCAACGCGCGGGTAATTTAACTAGTTTTTTAAAAATCAGAATTAATAGTGATTAATATTATAAAGCGTATATAAAAAAGCTCTTGAAACACCCAAAATCTTATTCATACACCCATTTTCGGTTTATATCTCTCTCTATACATATGTGTATTTACAAAGAGAGACGAAGTGTAAAGGTGTCAATATTAACATCCTATTTTTATAAATAAGAGACAAAATTACACTTTGTATCATTTATGTATCCCTGAAATTATGAAACGTGTCCTTTATTTTATTTTATTTTTGCATTTTTTGTCCAAAATCTCTTTATTTCTTGCATATTTTGTCCTTTATCACTAACTGGATTAAAAGATTCAGTTAACTTCATTAAACCCAGGGTAAAACTGTACATTCATGTCACTTTTGCTATAAAACCCCATAACACAAAGAAACCACAAAACCCTCAAAACACATTTTCTTCCCCAAATCAAACCCTTATCTTCCCTAAATCAAGGCCTCAAAACCCTCTGATTAATCCAAAACATTATGGATAAAGAAGAGACTCGACGCCAAGGTTTCATGGTTCGTAAGAAGTAAGAACCTATCGCATGAAGAAGTTCTTGGAAATTTATTTGTTTGGGATTCCCTTGTTTTCTTACTCACATCCGCCCGATTAGACAGAGCACATACCTAATGTAGTATTTTCGCTTGGTTTCAGACCAGCCGTATGAATGTCGTGCATAGGAACATCCTGACTTCTAATCTGCTGCTCATTAGTCTGCACGTCCTCCTACATAACAGCACCACGCGTATCTTGAATCTCAACCTGCCCTCCCACACAACCCACATCCTAGTCCTATATCTGGCCTATATCATCATCCAATTTGACTGTCTCAATCAACGACTCAGTTTGTGAAGCAATTACATCTGACCACTTAGGCATACACTGTTTTGTTTTAGCCGAAATATGTTTGAATTCTTCCATGAAACCCTTAATGCAAAGATCAGAAAGTAAGAGACCATGCCTCACTACCGGTTTAGATCTGTTACAACTACGAATGACCTTTATTTTGCCTCCTGCAGCTCTGGGGTTTGCACTCTTGTAGCCAGATGGGGGTAGACCTGCTTCCCTCGTCAAATTAGCATTTGTGCAATTTTTTGTGCTCGGATTTGAGCTAACTCCTCATCTGCCACTGTTTCACAACGAGGGGATCTTCTAGGGTTTTTCGTTTGATGAGGTAAAATCGAATTAGGTGAGGCCGCAGCAACATACCCTTCATTAATCCCCTGAACAGAGGGTAAGATGGGGGAAACAACCAAGTTGGGAGGCTGATTGTGGATGTGTTATAAAGGGGGAGGAAAAAATGCTTGTTTTGGAGGAGGAAAATGCTTGTTTTGGTCGATTAGGGTTTCAAATATGTGCACGTGTTTTATAAAGGGGAAAGGTGATGAAGGGAAATGAATGGACAGTTTTACCCCTAGGTTTAATGAAGTTAACTGAATCTTTTAACCCAGTTAATGATAAAGGACACAAAATGCAATAAATAAAGCGATTTTGGACATAAAATGCAAAAAAAAGGACATGTTTCATAATTTTAGGGATACATAAAAAACACAAAGTGTAATTTTGTCTAAATAATATTTGATAATTGTTGGATGATAAATCTTGAATATTATAGATAAATGTACATTTTTAGAGAGAATTACAAAGATTGTCCTTTAATTATTATAAAAATTGCATGTTCAGTTGTTTATAGAAAATTTTCACTCATTTTGTCCTTTATTTTCTCAATTTACTACATCATCTGTCCTTTAGCCTAACTTAGTTAAAAAACTTGGTTAACTTTATTTTCTAAGTTTACATTTTTAGCCCCTAACCCTTGATTGACCTCAAATTCGACCATGGCAATTAACGAAATCGTAGGGCTATTATAGAACATCAAATTCCTATCAAAACCATGTATAAGAATCATACCGACCTGATTGTTTTCGAGGCTAAATCGAACGATTAATATTGCGACTGGTTGATCTTGTTCTTCAAATTGCGAACGATTTGGTGAGTGTTTATGGTATATTTTTGCACATAAATGGTCGACTAAGGCATAGGATGTAAAGCACGTTCCATAAACGTTTAAAAATGTATTTTGAGAAAATAAAGGTCTTCAAACGTTTAAAACCCCACTTGCAAACCGAGCCTCTATACCATAAATGGAAACCTATTATAACATCTTATGCCTTAGTTGACCGTTTCTGTGCAAAAATATACCATAAACACTCACCAAATCGTTTGTAATTTGAAGAACAAGATCAACCAGTCGTAATTTTAATAGTTCGATTTAGCCTCGAAAACGACCAGGTCAGTACGATTATTATACATGGTTTTGATCGGAATTTGATGTTCTATAATAGCCCTATGATTTCGTGAATTGTCGTGGTTGAATTCGAGCTCAATCAAGGATTATGGTTCGATCAAAACTATAAGGGCTAAAAGTGTAAACTTAGAAAATAAAGTTAACTAAGTTAGGCTAAAGGACAGGAAGTGTAGCAAATTGGGAAAGAAAATGACATAATGAGTGAAAAATTTCCATAAAGGATAGAACATGCAATTTTTATAACAATTAAAAGACAATCTTTGTAATTCTGTCACATTTTTATATTGACGCTTAAAAGTCTCAACACACGGGTTAATACACTTACATCAGATAAAGTGGATAAAACAAACAAATACGATATAATAAAAGAGAAAGTATATGATATAAAGTTCCTTAACGTGAGAAGTGTAAGAAGCCACCAGAGATTGACACCTGTCATTTTAACCTAACCACAGTTAAACCACAATTAAAACTATTTCCCTCTTCCCTGTTACGATTATTCTATCTTCTTCGAGATCTGACCACCACCACCCTTCAACACCACAACAAACCTACCTTGACAATCCGGTCCGCCATTAGCCGTACAAAAAAAGAAGAAACAGCGAATCCCCCTGACCCATCATATATAACCTAACCGTCACCACCTACAATCGTACAACAATGACAACAGAAACACCACCACAATGACGGAAATGGAATGACCACCGTTATACAACCTCTCCGACAACGACAGCACCGCCGGTGAACTTCCGGCACTCAATTGAAACCTCACCTCTATCTAGGATCATATTCAATCGGAAGGTTTTAATCACGGATCGTTCGCGACTGCAATCATCAAGACTATGGGCGCTACATATAATCTTCACCGTTTAATTCTCTCTTGCAATTCTTATTTTAGGCTGTCGTGAGGTATTGTTGGTGACATGTGATCATGGTGATGGTGAGATCTTTAAACTTTGGGTGTTGTTGTGAGTGAATGATGATGATGGAATAGATATTTGTTGTTGGTGTTGATGAGTGCGTTTGTTTGTTGTTGGTGATGCTAAGGTGCGTTTAATTATTTGGTAAAGGTGCGTTTGATTTTTGTTTGGGTTTTGATGAGTGCGTCCAAAATTTTCAATGAGTGCTTCCAAACTTTTTAATAAGTGCGTCCAAATTTTCAATGAGTGCTTCCAAACTTTTTTAATGAGTGCGTCCAAAATTTCAATGAGTGGTTCCAAAATTTTTAATGAGTGCGTTTAAAATTTTGTAAGTTAGATTAAATGTTGTACATGAGTGCGTTTAAAAGTATCTGTATTCACCAAGTTCATCTTCTTCCTCTGCAACTTTTTTTTAACCTAATTTTTATGTTTAATCATACTTATTGAAACAAAATCAAAAGTATTTGACAACAATTACGAGCGTTTATTCATAATTGTACGTTTTTTCGTATGATTAAAATCGTTCCGGTGTAAATCTCTGTTTTTATAATTTTTTTCGTTTTCGTCATTTGTAATCGAATGTTTTTTGTTATTTTGATTGTGTAATCATTCAGAATGGTTTAATCGATTTCAATTGTTGAAAAATTTTGTTTCGATTGATTTTTGTTGTTACGATTTGAAAAAAAATTAGACGGTTTTTCATAATTTACCCTTGGTTAGTCTAACCCAAGTATGATTAGGGTTTTTAATCTGGATCCAGCCATCTTGTTAATCTAATGACTGAGATTGCTTCTTACGCTTTTTACGTTAAGAAGCTTTGTACGTTAACCTCTCCCATAATAAAAATACACAGTCACAATACTCATTTTCACATACGTCAGGTGCAGTTGAGTGATAATTTTATTAGAAAGTAATGAAAATTGGTGGTAGCATTCATTGATGAACCCTAAAATGGCAACATATATTAGTGAGTCAAATATCATAATACGAATCTTGATCATAATTGCTTCACTCGATCATTTGGTTAGTGCTTAACGTTCTTATCCTCCCACTAATTTTTTTTTAACCCTTAGGCTGCTCGGTATACAGACGGAACACACCTCCGTTCTCCACCTTTTTGCCCCGTCCCCCAACCCAACACCGCCCCGGAGCCCCCGCCCCCCTAGTAACATAAAGAACGGACCAATGAGATAATTTTTTTTTGAACGTTGGTTATCGTTAACTTTCCAACGGATACTTTATTTATTTAGTTTTTTTAACCAAATTCAACCTAACCTATATATATTTAACCAATTCAACCAAAATTTCTACATCTCATCTCTACTTTTTATAAACTCACAACATTTTATAAAAAAACTTCATGGATCCATTCCACCAATTCAACCAAAACCTGAATCAACCTAACCCGAATCAACCTTTCACCACACCCGGTTACACGCCGGTAGTCGATCCACCCATATCTCAAACCGTTCCACCAATGCCGGCGGTAGCCTAAATGCTTCAAAACCCGGTAGCTTTTGCCCAATTAAACCCGATACAATTCATGCAAATGCAAAACTATATGCAACAAGTAGCCCAAATGCAATCGTTTCAAACTACCCAACAATTTTCTCCACAATCACAACCCACTACACCTATCGGAACATCTCAACCCACTACACCTATGGGAACATCTCAACCCTTAGAGGAGAAGAACGAAGCCGATGAGGAGATAATTCCCGAAACCCAAGATATGCCACCCACCGAAAAAGCTAAAGGCAAACGCAAAGGAAAACAAAGAGAGAAAGGACCGGGACGTGGTAAACCACTAGAAGGAGTCCCTAAGCCATGGTCCGATGTTGAAGAGGAAGCCTTAGCTAAGGCGTGGCTCGCGGCTTCAAAACGCTCCGCAGTCGGTAAATTTTTTAAACTTGCGCAAACTATATATTTATGTATTTTTTTATTCCGAAAATTTATATATATTTATGTTTTTTTTGTTCCGAAAATATATATATATGTATTTATGTTTTTTTTAATTCCGAGAAGATATATATATATATATATACACGTTTTTTTTAATTCAAAGGTACCGGCCCAATCGAATGAGAAGTTATGGGAGACTGCGAACAAATACTTTCATAAGTATATGCAAGCTAAGCCGTATCGACTAAACGATGCTCTAAGCTCGAAATGGAGAAAGAAGAATACGGATTGTGGTAAATTCAATGGAATTTACAACCGTATTAAGTCAAACCCGCCTAGTGGATGGAACGAGCAAAATATTTTCGAGCAAGCGTTGTTGAACTATAAATCTGAAGTGAAAACATCATTCTCGATGATACGGGCTTGGCAGGTTTTGAAAGATGAACAAAAATGGGCGGCGGTCCGAAATGAGGTTGAACGGGCCAAACGAAAACCTAAAGCTCAAAAAGCAGGCCCGTCCGTTCCAATCGATATTGATATGAACGACGAGCCCGCGTTCGAAGAACCAATATTTGTGGAGGAGGAACGCCCCATAGGTTTATAAATTTATAGTTTTTTTTTTATATAATTCGTTGCTTTTTCTTTATAGTATAAAAATGGTTGCGTTTTTTATGTAGGTCGGGACAAAGCTCGAAAGGAAGCGGCGGCAGGAAAGAAAGCGGCGTCGGGTAGCACAAGCGGGAGCGCTTCAAAGCTTGATAAATTAACCGCACAAATGGAAGCTTTCAACAAAGCTAACGAAGAAAAAATAAAGCTCAAGATGGAAAAGATTAGGTTGATTGATGAATCGAAGGCGGTGGAAGAGTGGAGAATTATGTCGGCCGATATCTCAAGTTATCCCGAAGAACGACGCGCCGCGATGAAGAAATTGCAAGACAAGTTTGTTGAAAAGTGAAAGTAGTTTTATAAAATTTTAGGAAATCGTATGTTTTTTTTTTTGTGTGTTCGTTTTTTTTAATACTATCATGCTTTTATAATTTTATTTGTAATATTTAGTGTTTATTTTAACATTACTTTATTTATTTATTACTTTAAAAACAAACTAAAATTAATATTCAAAGATAAATTAAAACGTAATAAATGCTTGAGACATAGGTTTTTCATGTCTCGACACCCCACCCATATCTCAAGAATGTTGAGACACCACCTTGATGATGTGACATCCTACATGGCATGGAGACATGACCTTTTTCATGTCTCCACACCCCCATAGCCTTATAATCACCACACATGCTCTGTATAGGATTTGAAGTCATAACCGCTTAGACTATCTGTTATTGGTAGCGGTGAGTGGAGGATTTATCGAATAATATTTTGTCACGTCAAGGCCTATGTGGCACTGGGTAGCAGCCGGTGATTGCTCGCGGCAGGATGTTGTGGGTCAAGGTTAGCAGGGTTTTTTTACCAAATATATTTAAATATTTACCACAATTTTTTTATAAAAAAATAAACTAAAAATAAAAGAAAAATTACACTAAAATAAAAAAACAAACATTACACTAAAAAAAGAAAATTACACTAGAAAAAAAGAAAATTACACTAGAAAAAAAAAAACCTTACACTACTAAAAAAAGAAAAACACACCAAACGATCATAAAAAAAAACTAGGCACGTAAGTGGGAGTCCGAGCGCAACATTTGCCACGCCGAAACGTGGTGAAAGGAGTGGCCAACCTTGCGAAGGTACTCCACATGGGTAAAGGCGAGGAGCACGTCTTCTTTCTCCCCGCGGAGATCTCTCTTCACCTCCCTGTACGCGGTTTCGAAGTTTTTACACTTTGATTTCAAGTCACCGAATTTGTGGGAGATGGAGTCATTGGTACGGTTGGTACCCCCGACAAGGGTACCAAACTCGGCTAGCACCCGATGCCACTGTGGCCCGCGAGCATTCGGTGATCCCCGGCTTGTCGAAGCACCGTCACCGTGCACTTGTTGGTACACGATGACGAGTGCTAACTCTTCCTCCTCGCTCCATTGCACCATGATGAAATTAGGTTTCAAAATTGAAGATTTAGGGTTGAGAATTTTGAAGAAGAAGAAGAAGAAGAAGGGTAAAGGGCAAATAAATATAGGGACGGTAATAAATTTGGTTGGTGAAAAATTGAATTTTGAATTTGAAAAGGGTCGGCCAGCCCGCTAACGGACGCAAGCTGGCTCACGTCCCATCGCCCGCTGACTGCTTCACGTGGGGGTGTTGTGGGCAGCGCTAGCCACGTGTATAAAGTTGTGGTTCGTGGCAGACTGCTCGCGGGCCACAACGAATAGTCTTAGTTTGAGAACAGAACACTTTACCACGAAACCCACTAATTAATATTTCACTCATATAATTCAACTAGTGGGATTCAACACATGTGTTGTCCCGCGGACGTGAGGGAAATATAATATGTCTCGGTTTGGTTCGTTACGGTACTAATACATGTTATATAACAAATAAAAGAGAAAACACAAAAATAAAGTCATAAAATAACCAAAATGATATCTACATGTGTTTGGTTCATTAGAAAAAAAAAACACTAATCACTAAACAATTCCAATATCTATATATATTTCATTTGTCTCAATTTTTAGTTTTACTTTTAGTTTTAACTAATAAGTTCACCCACAGGGATTAGCCAAAGTTGTAGAGTTTATAAATGTTCATATTTGGTTTATTTATGTTACAAGATTATGGCCGTAGGCCGCGCGTTGCAGCGGCAACGCTTTAAACAGTATCACGTTATGTGATGCGTTAACCATACGAAAACACACGTGTTTTGACGTATCTGATTTAAAATTGCGTTTACTGAAGAAATGGAATCGAATTTGGGTTGGTCCGTTTAGTGATGGGTCCACCTAACACTACACCACCCGTACCTTTGCATCAAAACTTAGCGGGATCAAAATGTACAATAACTCGAATTTATGCCGTCGAATTATGTCAGAAACGTAGGTAACACGAATTTACACCGTAGAATGAAAACGTTTTATATTTGAGTTGTCTCATTTCCGAACACATTTATGTTAGAGACGTAGACCAAGCGAAATCGCCCTAAAAAATAAGCATGAAAACGTATTATATTTGACCAGTCTCGTTTCCGAAAAAACCTTAGGTCGAAACGTGAATTTATATCGTTTACGTCGAAACATGAATTTAAAACAACACGTATAGCGAAACGTAAACCAACTGAAAACGTAAATAAAAATAAGCATGAAAACGCATTATATTTGACCAGACTGTTTATAAAGTTTTTAGAAAGTCTAAGGGTTTAAATGTCTTTCAAAATGTTGAAGGGTTGTTTATGTCTTTTAATTGTTTTTGTTTTGTTGTGGGTTTTGTCTTTTTGTCGGTGGCATATGACATCGACGTTTAGATTTAGGATTACACTACTTATTTTACCCATCGCGGGTTGCGACGGCGTTGTATGCGAAATTATAACATATAGACTACAGTCGACCAGACTCGTTTCGGAATTAAATTTAGTTCGGAATGTTTGGTTATAACTTAAATATATACCGTCGAATCAAAACGTATTATGTTTCACCTGATTTGTTTCCAAACAAAAATTACATCAAAACATAACATTTTATAATTGACCTAGCTCGTTTAAAAAAAGTTAAAGCGTAGATGAACTCGAATTTATACCGACACGTCCAAAAAAATGAAGACATAAGAAAATAGTTCTACGATAAGGCCGAAACCTTAGAAACCTAAAGGGGTCAAAGTGACATTTCCAAAGTTAGAGGGTTACCTTTAAAATTTAAGGGTGGGATTTGTCAATTTATAGAAGTTAGAAACCTAGTTTTTGTTAAGTTAGAAACTTAAGGTGAGAATTGTCAAGTTACAAAAATTATGGGTTGTATCTTAAAATGCATGGTCCACCGACCATGCATTTTAAGTATATATATAATTTTTCTTTTTGTTCTTGGTTTGTGTTTTTTGTCTTTGAGTTACTTTGCAGGGATTCGTAACATATTGCATAAGAAAATTAGAGGTTTTCGTGTTCCAGGTATGTGTTTTCAACTCAAATGGTTAACATGGGGTGGAGGATGGGTATTGGAAGTGTCAAAAAAAAGAGTAAATTACCAAAACCGTCTATGTGGTTTGGCCCAATTTGCCACTCCAGCCCAATCTTTTAAAAAGTACATGAACACTCGTTGATCTTACAAAAAAATATGCCAAAACAGTCCAATGACTTAACCAATTAACTTTTCTTCGTTAAGTCAGGGGCATTTTCATCCATCCACTTATAAATTCATCTTCGTCCCCAAATTCTTCTTCCCTAATCAGAGCCACCACCACCACCACCACCACTTACTTCACCTTTCACCACCACCACCACCATCCACCCACAACCACCCACTACCTCCTCCACCTTTCACCCCCACCACTATCCACCCACAACCTAAAATAACCTGCTCATGTTTTTTCCCCAACCCCACATGTTTTTTCTTAAAATTAGCACAACCCACTTCCAAATCCGACTTATTTAATGCACCGAACAAGTTCTTGAATGGGTCTTGACCTGCTGTTATTCTTCTGCATTGCATCCTCCATCCACGTGCTTCTAACAGGTATCAAAAATTTAATAAGATATCATCTGTTCTTTCTAATTATACAGTCTGCACCTTTAATCGAACGTTTTTGTACTCAATTTTGTGTGTTAATACTTTGTTTATTGTCTAATCATTACAGATCTCCACGTCCTACTACTATTTGTACTCTGACCATTTGCTTCAAATCCAACTCCTACCACCATCGTCAGGAATAAAGAAATAGGATTTAGGGTTGTCAAATTTTTAGACAATATTGGGATTTAGGGTTCTTGAGAGACTAAGGATGAAACTGAACCAGTGTCGTCCTTGTGACACCTGGCATGTTCAGCTAAAATATTTTAAGAACATATAAGTCTACCTTAGCGAAAAACAATTGTTAACGTACTTAGCTGGGTCAGTTAAGTCGGGGCAGGTTAGGATTGTCCAGGGCTCAATGATCTGGAGGATCATTGGGGAGTCATTTTGTGGATACACTAGACTTGAGTCCCGTTGTTGGTGAAATTACATGAATTGAACTAAGTAGAATATGTAGATTGTTAACATACATGTAACATAATATGATAATACGTGCTACGAAGGTGTGAACATGATTATACGTGCTTCTATGTGCTTAACATATGTTAGAATTGCATGCTCATGTGTTAGGGTGTGTTAAAATGCGTTAAAACAACAAAACTGGAAAATATGGAAAACTTGGGTACAGGTTCGACCCTAAGGGGGGTCGAACCAGGAAAGGTCTTCCAAACAAGGGGTCATTCGACCCACTAAAGTCTCATTCGACCTCAGTAAGGGGTCGAATGTAGGCTGGGTATAAATACCACACTTTGTCATTTTTCATCATTTCACAAACCCTAGTCGCCTCTAAACACTCTCTTTCGATTTTAATCACTGGGGAAGGAGTTTTTGCTCTCGTTTTTCATAATCTAACCTACAAACATCTTCTAATCAAGAATCTAAGGTGTGTTCTTAATCCAAAACACTTTTTAATACATTTTGATTCGTTTTCATTTAGTCCTAAATGTCCAGATCTGTTCTAAGGTTGTTTTTGTGAATAAAAACATTTCAAACATCTTTCTAAACAAAACCTTATCATTTAACATGGGTTTTCACATAAATAAACATGTGTTAATGGTGTATTATGTGATGTTATTTGTTGTTCATTGGTTTGCTGCTGTATAGATGATAGATACATGATTTAGGGCTGCTATTGATGTTGGTTTATGATTGGTTTAGGTTACTATTGGATGAATGTTGATATTATGTTGATTTGGGGATTTTTGATGAATCTAGGGTTTGTTACATGTTATGGTTATTGATAAAATGATTGTGGGTTTTCATAAACATATAAAACAGAGTGTTTTGAGATGATTGTGATAGGATTTCAACAAGTTTCCAAATCGGGTAAAGTTTCCATGCATGATGTGACGTTTTCATAATTTTTACCATTTTGGGTAAGTGTTAAAATGGACTGATTTTGGAATAAAATTGGTAGGGTTTCGTAGGAATATGTTATTCATACTTGATTGCTGTGTTTCATGATGCTTCGTGATGTTTTCGGATGGTTTTGATGCGATTTGGTGCGTTTTAGGAAGATTGGAATGGGTCGAACCTGGAACACCTTCGACCTGCGTGGGGTCGAATGTGGGTGTCCCAGGGTCAAACCTGCTTCTTGTGGGTCGAATCAGCTTCAGTCAGGTCGAACGAACTTGATTTAGGTCAAATTAATACATGTTAGGGTCGAATTAACATGTGTTAAGGTCGAATGAACATGTGATAGTGATAGATTGTATGAACTTAAGTAATGGTCGAAGGAGCACAATGGGGGTCGAACTTGGTTCAATTTCCATACTAACCCGACCTTACAACTCCATATGTGCGATTCTTGATGTAAACTAAGTGTTTTTATGCTTGAACCTTATGTGTAATCTATGTGTACTTAGTTAGTTCATGTAATGGGTCACCAACGGGATGTCAGGTCGGTCTAGTGTGTCGGTTTAACAGTCAAACGTATTTTTAAACATACTTGGTTACAATCTGGACAATCGGGGACTAAATAACCTTATGGTTATTAGTCGGAACACTTATGTGAACGTTTTGATAGATCTCCGGCAGTTTGGATTATCAAGGACTTAGCTTTTATTCTTATCTTGAAGAAAACGCAACCTAAGGTGAGTTCACGACCCCACTTTAACTAGTTTTACTTTTGGGGGAGAAAACATGCGCTAAACTTGTGTTTTGAGAACTTGTGTCATACTATGGGTTACTTTTGGGTTACTATACGATCTTTGTAAGTCCCGAGGGAAATCATGAATGTGTGGGGTAGCACAGCGGGGGAAATATGGATAGATCTATTGGGCGTGACCTGCCCCACTCGTCAGCTGGGAGCTAGGCGGGTGCATATTGTCTCGACCTTGTAACTTGTAACATTATTCGGGCGGCTTGAACTTGTAACATGCTGAACTTGGCTAAACGTGTCCAGTAATGGTTTTCCAATCGTAGTAGTAACAAAACATACGCCTAGCTATCATACTTTGGCTTAAACATGACATAGTATTGACAGGTTGAACTTAGTAACATTCTTGGAACTTTTGGTAACATTTAGTAACGTTTATGAAAACCTGTGAACTCACTAGCATTATATGTTGACGTATCTTTGGCATGTTTTTCTCAGGTCGCTAAGGTAGCATTACACGGACTAGGCGCACGGGTCTGCATGGCGTCTAGGGCTTTAGTTTCATGTTTTGAATATTATTTTGAGAACTTTTTGTGAAACAAGTCTTTGTAACTGGTTTTCGATATATAAAGTTTTGTTGAGTTTACGTATTTCATATAGTGTTGTTTATTGTGACCGTTGACTTGGATCCTGGTTTATCATGCGCATCGCGGTAAAACCCCGCACGTGGAATTTGAGGGTGTGACAGTCCTTGTGATGATGCTTCAAGGTAAAAGAAATGGGGATATATGGTTTTGAAAACAGGGCAATGCAATGAGTGCGTGATGAATTAAACACATACTTATTGAATCCTTATTTCTGATGTTGATTAACAATTAAGAGCAGGGGTGTATAGCTCATGAAAAATTGGAAATCATGGTGCACCCGTCTTACTAGCGTTAGTTGAAGGCCCATCCAATAGGAATTTTGAGGCGTCTTCAACAACTTGAATAAATGGAGAATGGAAGATAGAACCAAAGTAAAGTGGGGTTTCTCAATGTATTTGGAGGTTTAGGTTTTGATTTAATGTGGACTGAATTACAAGTTTTGTCCTTTAAGTTTATACCATTTTTCAACGACTGTCCTTTAACTTTAAAATTGATTGGTTTTGTACTTTATGTTTCAAAATCTTGCACGTTTTGTCCTTTGGTGCTAACCCAGTTAGATTTTAACTGAAATGTGAGGGTATAATCGTCTTTTTACTATTCTAGGGCCTATTTTGGTAATTAAGTTAAAGTTTTGGACAAAATGTAAAATTTAAAATTAATATAAAACCCCCTCCCTCTCTCAACCATTCCCTGCCACCACCACAACCTACCACCACCACCTGCCCGACGACCACCGCCACACCATCTCAGGCCACCACCCTACCATTCCCCTCTTTATAAAACCCAAACCATTCCCCTGCCATCCCCTTTCTTGCTGCTCGAAGAAAACCCCAAACCCACCCACACCATCTCAGGCCACCACCCTATGCGGTGGTGAACGGCGGAGCTCCGATGGCGTCACTCCCAACCAACACACCCACCCACCCGGTTCATATTTAGGTCGAAGAAAGAGAACAGAAAGGAGAGAGAGGGAAACCGGAAGAAAAGAAGATAAGAGATGGTGGTGGTTCACGACGGCGGCGGCGGCGTTTGTTTCATCAGGTTGTCGGCAAACACAGGTATTAACCATCAGAACTTTCCTTTTTCCTCTAATAATCGAAGTGGTAGTGGTTGAATCTGAGAAGGGTTGTGCAGACGATAATGGAGTCGGTTAGAAGCAAAGCGGTGGTGGCTGGGATCTAGGGTTCCAAGGGTGGTTTGGGTTATGGTGTACGATGGAGAGGGTGAAGGTAGAGTGGTGGCTGTGGTGGTGATGGGTGGTTACAGCGGTGAAGGTGGAGGTGGAGGTGTGTGACGGTGGTTGGTGTGGGATGGGTGGTGGGTGGCAGGTGGTGGTGTCGGTGGCAGGTGGTGGGTGGTGGTGCAGCAGGTAATTGGGGGAGAGAGATGTGAGAAAGAAAGAGGTATGTGTGTATATATAAGTTTTTATAAATGGGTGAAAAGACAACATTACCCTCCACTTAACGATAAAAATTAACTGGGTTAGGCTCAAAGGACAAACCGTGCAAGATTCTGAAACGTAAAGTACAAAACCAATCAATTTTAAAGTTAAAGGATATCCGTTGAAATTTGGTATAAACCTAAAGGACAAAACTTGTAATTCAGTCTTTAATGTGAGATAAAGATAATTGACTTTAGTGTGTAAGTTGGAGATTATGACGTTGTTAAGTTTTGTTATCAGTGGATCTTTGACTCTTTCTGTTAGGTTTGTGAAAGAAGGTGGTGGTGGTGAAAGGTGGAGGAGATGGTGGTGGTGGTGGTGGTGAAAGGTGGAGGAGGTGGTGGGTGGTTGTGGGTGGATGGTGGTGGTGGTGAAAGGTGGAGGAGGTGGTGGGTGGTTGTGGGTGGATGGTGGTAGGTGGTGAAAGGTGAAGATGGTGGTGGTGGTGGGTCTGATTAGGGAAGAAGAATTTGGGGAAGAAGATGAATTTATAAGTGACTGGACAAAAATGCCCCTGACTTAATGAAGAAAAGTTAACTGGGTTAAGTCATTGGACTGTTTTGACATATTTTTTTTGAAAGATCAAGGAGTGTTCATACACTTTTTAAAAGATTGGGCTGAAATGGCAAATTAGACCAAACCACATGGACTGTTTTGATAATTTACTCAAAAAAAACAAAAAAATTCTAAGGCAAAACTGATCAAAAACATAAAAACTTTATGAGAAAAACCTTATCTCTGGGTACGTGGGGACTTTGGGGTAAAATCCTTGCTCAGAAACACGTCGCGTACTGCAGAGGATTATTATAAGTTTTGGATTTTGAATTAGGTTGGGTACTGCTGGGAAATTTACTTTATCCCTTGCAGTACGCGATAGGCTATTAGGTTTCGAAAAAAGTTAGAATCATCTTTTAAGCCACCGTCCTCCCCCTCAAACACACCATCACCCTCCACTGTCTACCATCTCCACCAATTCACAACCGATCACTTCCATCTACCACCCATTGATGTTCCACCATAACCCCTGACCGTCCAACCGTCTTCCCCATCACCTTTCAACTACCACAAACCTCCACCGTCCAAACTTATAACCACCCCACCTAACAACCATCCTTCATCACCACCGTCCACTCACCTTCATCACCAACTATAAATCACCATCCTTACTACCACCAACTTAAACATCCACCTTCCACCGACATTACCCTCCCTTCAACCACCCTGTAACTGTCACCACAAGTATACACCACCATTGACGACTGTCGGACCACCGTCACTTTTACTTTTCTTGCATATATTGTCACCGACACGAGGTATGTTTCTCTTATTTTTATTTTGTTTGTATTTTGTTACTTAGCTATTTCGTTAGTTTGGTCGAGTCATCCCAATTCACACCAGTAATAATTTTTGAATTGGGTGGGGTTGAATGTGTTGGTTTCTAATAAACTCAAATAGGGTTGAATAAGTAATGATTGAAGATATTGTTTGGGTCGTTTTATGGAATTTGGGTTGAATGTGTTGGTTTTTTGTTTTGGAAGAGCAGGTTGTTTTCGTTGGATTTTAAATATTTTTTTTATATTTTGTAGCGAACGACTACCTTCTCATCCCCAATCCACACTCCCAACTAGAGGTGTACAAACCGGGTAACCGGTTTAAAAAAAAAAACCGGTTTTTTTACTAGAGATTAAATCGGTTTTTTTAAAACCGGTTCGGTTTTAAAACCGGTTTTTAGTGCTTAAAACCCAAACCGGTGAAACCGGTTAGGGTCGGTTTTTAAACCGGTTTAACTTAAAAAACCGGTTTTTTTATTTAAAAAATCGGTTTTTTTTTTAAAAAATCGGTTTTTTTTTAAAAAAATCGGTTTTAAAACCGGTTCTTCATTGGTGTTGAAAAACTGAAAAAAAAAAACCGGTTTTTTTTTAAATAGGTTTTTTTAACCGGTTGTTAAAAAACCGGTTTCGGTTACAATATAGGTTTTTTTTTTAAAACCGGTTTTTTTGTACACCTCTACTCCCAACATTAAAATCCTATTCCCCACGTCCGTGGAGCGGATCACAAATGAATCAAAAACGCCCTAATTATGCGCCTACTAGACCCAAATAAACAAAAAAAATAGGTGTCTGTAAAATGTAAATAAAAAAGCAAAACTAGACCCAAATAAACAAAAAATAGAAGGTGAAATTACATCACTTTTCACGTCACTTGACAAACCGACAATATAATAATCTAGTGCTTTATTGAAAAATTTGAATTTAATATAGTTTATCTATAGTATGAGAATTGAGATTTTGATTATTAACTTTTTTTTTTTTTTTAAGGTTTAGTTCAGTGGAAATCTTTATATACCCCTAATCTAGCGGTCTCAAGTTCGAATCTCTGCCCACATACCGGTGTCCTCCTTGCCTAAGCTCAAACCGTCACGGGGAATTTTTTTTGTGGTATGCATGGATCGAACCTGTGACCTACCCCAGGATGGGAACCCCTAAGGAAAAACTCACCCTACCTCAAACCAGTTGGGCTGGAGATCATTGGCATTTTGATTATTAACTTGAGTTAAGAAACTAAACATACAAATTATTATAATTGTCAATTAAGACATAATTCAAGATATTTAATCACCCAACAGTAGAAATCCTCACCTATTTAATCTACTCCATTTAATTCATATTTCCACTACTTAACTAATCCAAGAAAAGAATATACAAAGGTAAACTTTGCAATCATACAAAACTCGTGATTTGTATACAAATAATTTGATTTCTCCTTAGTTTTGTAGCTTCCAAAAATATCATTTTATATACAATAGTTTTTACATTTTTCGGTCTTCATAGTGATGACTCTGATGAAGATATGGCTCGTGATCTTCGTAGCTCTAGTGCTAGTGTCAAGTATGACTAGAGCGGAAGTGGACCTTGGGCGAAAGGTTGGGTTTGCACCAACAAAAGATCCGTGGCCGGAAACACTAAAGATGGAAAAGGTGATGCAGGAGTGGATAATCATCATACGTATCATTCTTCAAATCGTCCAGAAACTGGTAATTAGTTACTTAAGCAAAATGTAATATCACATGAGACATGTTAATGATGTTGTTATGAATGTATGAATAATGTGAAGTGGGTGGGTCAACTCGAATCTAGTAAGTAATGCAAATTGTCTTCTTTCTTGATTTGATTTGTGTGTTTGTATGATAAATCAAGAAACACTCATGTGTAACAGGGCATGTGTAATATATTGAATTTGGTGTCGTATTTGCATCAAACTATTATGTTATTTGTTTCTAAGCAAAAACTAAAAATCATTAATATCTTGTTATTTATATCTATATCTATATTCTATATATATTGCAAAGGGAGAAATCCTACATGTCATTTATTTAGGTATTCTCTCCTTTGAGAGATGCCATGTAGGATCATAGGTGACACTTATTACACCAATTAAAAAAAGCAAATAATATATTAAAACAGATAGAGGATCATGTAGGAAAATTGATTTGTGTGAGAAGCGTGAGAAGGATTAAAAATTAACATGTAGCCATTATGTTTTTGATTTTGGAATAATGTTTTGGGTTGTTTTGGCTTGAAAAACACTTAACACAACAATATACAACAATTTAAAACACAATCCAATGTATTATAGTCATTAAATTTAAATTACAGATAAAACACACCCTAGTAATTACTTAAAACACTATGCTTAAATGTTTTTGACATAGTGTTTTAAGTTTTAAGCCTAAAAGACATTGTTTTCGGTTATTAATTGTTATGTTTGTTGTTTTTCTAAGCAAAATAATCCAAAACAATATGAATACGTCCAAAAAAATGATGCATACATATCAATTTTTAATCATTCCTACACTTCTCACACAAACCAATTTTCCTACAGGAACCCTACCCTATTAAAACATAATCTACTAAATCTAAATATTAAACATTTATTATTTTCTCTCTCATTGTTCCTCCCATAACTTTTAAACGTTAATATCTTTTATATACGAGATTTTTTTAAGAAAAAAATTACACCCAATTAACGAGCGTTTTATTATATTTCCAACGGGTACCATAGTGCTATATAAAAAACGGAGAAAAAAACGACTATTTTTTGTAACCCGACAGGTATTGTGTCGGGTTTGGGATTAATTTGAAAAAAATTGTGGGTTTGGGTCGGGTTTGGGATTAGGTGATACCCGACCCCATTACCCGAAACCACATACCCGAACTATATACCCGATCATATACCCATAAATTTTTAACGCATCACATAACCCTTAGACTAATGCGTTTGATATTTGCAATATACATGCACCATCATAAACTAAAAACTTTATAGTATGTAACTAAAATATATGTATGGTTATTATAATACTATTTCAATAAATAATTTTTGTTTTCTTATTTCATGTTAATTCTTTTTAGAATGATCGATTACAGCTTTCCTATATTAGATATTTCAACCCGGGACTCTCCCGGGATAAAAGCTAGTGTGTATATATCACAAAACCTTAGCGGTCTTTACTATTCGGTTGTACCAGTTTTGACGAAATTATGGACCGAACCCACTAACTCCTTTTTTAGAATACTATAAAAAGTTGAAAAAAATTGGTGAATGGATGGTTCAATTTATAGATTGATCCCAAGTTCCAAATCATGAACTAAACCCAAGTTCCAAATCATGAACTAAACCATTAAAGCTGAATTTTTCAAACTTTAATGTGAAATGTTAACCGAACAACATATGTATAAAACCTAACTACTTGCTTTATTTTAAACAATCTGATTGATTTTTTTTTTTTTTTTATAAATTTGCACCCTTGCATAATCTAACTTCTATAGGGTTATTATATACATGTATACGACAAGGCAAATCATGTTATCATACTAAAAAGTATAGATTTACAAATCGTGTTGGATTCATTTTCGACTTGGTTCACCGTGGTTCGACTTGGTTCACCGTGGTTCGACTTCGGTTCCAAAACCGGGTTTTAACCAGATTGGCCCAAACATGACCCATTTCATAGAATACACACGTTGGGTCAACTGTATAAACCAAACCAGTTTGAATCAATTCCAAACCAATTCCAAGCAAACGCATTTCACTATCGATTCCAATCATCAACCGGTTCCTGTTCCAAAACCTGTCCCCCCCCCCCCCCCTCTCTATATGAAAGTTTTATATGTAAACTATAAAACTAATAAATCTATAATATACATATAGACTGGGCTTGAATAGTCTGAAGTTGGGCTCTAACTTGGGCCTACACATTACCAAAAACCCTAATTCTCAACTGATTAAGCTGCTATATAAACCTTAGCCAAAAACCCCTACCTCCATTGTCAGACTCACCGTCCTACACATCACTAGTATGCTCTTCATCTTCATTTTTCTTGATCTTTAACTCTGTTTATTATTTATTATTTTTTATATTTTATATTTTTAAAGTATGTTTGGTGATCCAGTGATGGCATGATATCTTTGAGACCTGATTATTAATCTTTTGATGACAACTATAAGCATTTTACGCTGAGGATCATTTCAAATTTTAATTCTGTTACCTTTATTCTAAAAAATAACTGATTTTTTTTTTATTTTGTTACAAAATTATTATTAAGTTAATAGACATTTTGATTATGAAATGATGAAGTATGCACTGGGCTCTGAGAGCAATAGATTAATTGCTTGATTTGATGCATAATGCAGCCTAGAAAGCTAGTCTGATCGTTTATATCGATTATTAGTAATAATAATTATTAATTTATTTCTATAAGACTTGGTAGTTTTTTATAAATAATATTTTAAATAATTGTGGTATTGCGATGATGATTGAACTTGCATCCCAGCTCACTATGAGACCTTAATATGTTTAAGGTTCTTGATTACAACTAGTTCATCTATGATCTGAGCTTTTGCTTTTGATACTTTCTTTTATATATTTTTATTTGATTTTCTCTAGTGATTTTGTTTGTGCTATGATGATGAAACTATCTAATCCCAGCTCTATGAGACCTTAATTTGTTTAAGGTCTAGGAATTACAATGTTTAGTGTTTTATCTGAGCTTATTTAGTTTTCAATTATGAGACCTTAACTAATTATTGTGTTCCCAATGATGCAAAAACTTGACCATGCTAATTCTGATATTGATGATTCAGTTTTCAATTATAAATGAGGGAATATGTGCTTTTTTACGTTTTTTATATTAGTTTTGCTAACGAAACTATGCATATTTTTCATTCAATTCCAAAACAAATATTTTAAGTGAGCTAAATGATATTTTTCTTGACCTTAGAGTTAGGATTAAATACACAAGCAACGAAAGAAAAATATGAAGTTGTAAGAAAATGATTAAATGGACTCTGATTGAACTCATTCAAACGGCATTGAAACCGTCTTATTGAACCCAGTGATATTTAGTTTTTAGGTTTTTGTTTTTTTGGATTTTTAGGTTGTAGTTTTTAGAATTTATGTATATCATTGTGTCTTTACCTATTTTAATCATTGTGTCATTTTTGCAATTTGCAATTCATTGTGTCTTTCTTAAGCATTGTGTTATATTTTGTGGTTCATTGTGTCATTGTACCATCCCATGCCTTGTCATTGTACCATCCTGTGCCTTGTCATTGTACCATGCCGAGGCGTTGTATGTGGCAGGCTTTAGCATTACACAAAGGATAGTTAAAGAGAACAATGTGAGAGCAGGGGCAAGTTTGATTTATGATTCCAAGATTGATTTATGATTCCAGAAGCTATAAAATGTCTTTAATGGTTGTGATGCAAATTTTTTTTTGTAACAGCTACTCATTTGTGCTTCATCAAAGGTTCCATTCATCAGTTTACGTTATTATAAATCAGATGTGTGTCGTTTATTTAGTCTTTGATTATAATAGTCATATGAACAAAAACATGCATGTTTGTATCATTCTATGCAATGTTGGTTTACCGTGTGATGGGACAAACAAGACTTGTACATGGGTTTTTTGCGTTTTGACTCAATTTGGGTGAATGACTTGAGTACTCGGAATTGTTTGTTGCTCGTTCGGAAAGTGTTTGAAAGATGCACGCTTGATCCTCTGCTCGGATGTAAATGAGCTGCTTGGTTCGGTTTTTAAAAGAGCCAAGATATACAGGTAAAAAATAACTAGCTCATTTTAAAAATTTAGAACTAAGTTTAATGGTAACCTTAACATGTGGCGTTGGGAAAGTTTTGAACTTTATAAAAGGTAGAAACTACTAGAAACTGACCATCGACTTTGTCTCTTTTAAATTCATCTGTGTAACATTTGCTTTGACTAAGAGAGAAGAATAGACAATAGTTATTACAGTTCCAACAATCAAAGCTGTAAAATCCCGATTATGCAATTACTAAAATTTTGAAGATGAAAAGTAATTAATATAGATAGAAAACACAACCTATTAAATAGGAGAATTGGAATTAGATAATCCCAACTTGTCAGGCTGGAAGGCAATAATTCACTCGACCAAAATTAATTGGTGTTAACGAAGTTAGTTTTCTGCCTGATTTTTTTGCCAACTAGGACAAGTTAGGCTTGTTAAATTCCAATTTTCAAGTTGGATTATTGCTTCCAACCCGACAAAGTTAGGATTATTTAATTTCAATTCACCTAAACAATATGAAGCAACTACACGAAATAGCAAGAGATATTGTTTGCCTTGAAACCGCGGGGTCATTTGATGCCACCACTTCCGAGTCTATCTTTGACAATGCATACTTGTATGCGAGAAAAATATATACACGATCAAATCGCATATAACAATACTATAGGAGGATTTTTTTTTTCCTCCCGTTACGGTAAATGTAGTACAACACATTGAAGACAAGTTTATCCCCGTTCGGACTTTGATCGACCAAATCATTGAAGATTCTTTTATTTGAATCACCAATCGGGCGAAGATTTATAGTCTTAAATGGGACGAGTGGGTTTGTTTCAATGTGGCTAGACTCGTGTAGGGTCATGTGTTTTGGTGTTGTCGTTTCTTTTGGCGTTTTTTAGGTGATGGCTTGTACTTCCAGCTTCTTGCTGGCTCTTTATATTTAGACTGCCTGTAGTGGGGGCGCTATTGAGCGTGGAAAACAAAAATAACGGTTCCCACACCGTTACGGGGGGGCGTTATGGGGCAAAAATGATGTCAGGCGTTATATAATTAACGCCGGGTGACAAATGCTCCAACCAATCAGCGAATGACACGTGGACAAGGAGGGGGAAAGTCTTTAAAAAAGGGGCGCTATTGGGCATTATATTTTCCCCCTTACCACTACACCCTTTTTTCACTTCAAGCCTCATGCTAACTCAGCTGTTACGTAGACCAATCAGAATCAGGGGCGTTATATTTAACCCCCTCCACTACACATGGTCTTAGCTATAAAGTGATGATTGTTAAAAAAAAATATCACATTGAGGAAGGTGACAAATTTCATGATTTCTATAGCCTTGCAAATCACAGTAATTTTTTTTTTATGTCCTAACATAACTGTATTAAAAAAGAAAAGCTAAGATTTTGGAAAATAACAAAAGTAACTTAATTCTATAGTGCGATTCAACCATTAATGAATCGAATCACCTAACGGGAGATGAGAAGAAGATGACAACAAAATAAACAAAGATACCTGCTATCAAAATCCCAGCGTATACTAGACTTTGTGATGACTGTTTTGGGGACTTATACTTGATTTCACAGCACTTCATTTTTTCCCTCTCATACTCGAGCACATGTTCCACATACCTGCATTCCCAATATACATGTCATCATCATCGTCAAAAACACACATACTACATATAATAGGAGCATACAATACAATACAATACAAAACCAATTCTAAGTAGAAAACCGCATAAGCACTTGTAGCACATGTAGGTAGATCACATTTTGTGGGAGTGAGAAAGAGGGGTGGTAGACAACGTCTTATGCATCAAAGTTAAAGCAATGGGTATTGTTCTATGAGATTCACAATTCTTTACTTAAAATTTGGTTGTACAGAACATGCCTCTCTCTATCTCTCTCTCTACACGCACGCGTGCACACACACACACACACACACACATATATATATATATATGTATAGAGAGAGAGAGAGAGAAAGAACCCATATTCAGTTATACGTGTTGATCACTAGTTATAATGGAAGAGAATGGATTATGCGGTTACATGATCACTTTATGTAGTTCTCACAGTTGTCGACATAGAATTGGTTATGTACACACCCTCTAAACCTACTTTCTACATCTACACCAATGATCACCATGGGACTAGAACCCTCAACCACTTTGGGAGGAACGCCTTTACTACACACCTTGGTTATGTATATGTATATGTATATGTATATGTATATGTATATGTATATGTATATGTATATGTATATGTATATGTATATGTATATGTATATGTATATGTATATGTATATGTATATGGTGTTAGGTTATTTTCAGAAGAGGGTTTTAGTGCGAGAAGAAACCTAAATCTTAAATTTTATTAGTAATGGTTCATATATTTTTTAAGTTTTTACTTTTTATATATCATTGTTTATGTTATATATACAAAAACCCGTAAAATTAATACAATCAAATGTTTTTTTTAAGGTTTAAACTATTTCCTACCCATGTGTTATATTTATGCGTAGGTAATGTTCCTGCACAAAATTTGTACATGTGTAGGTTATATAAATTAATGAAATTACTTTATATACTTGCTTTATTTTCGAGATAGATGAATAAACAATACAATTCAACAATTTTCTTATATTTTATGTTTTAAAAAAATGATAAAAATGAATTATTTATCTTCTTCTCGCACTAAAACCTCTTCTGAAATGAACCATCCCCGTATATGTAATTATGTATAGCCTAAACTTACTTCTGCGTTAAAATGGAGCTTTGAAGAATTTCAGTGCTGTTCGCGTTTGCTTCTTGTAGACGATGATCATAAAGAAGCGAAGATAAATCCACAAGTTGTTCCTCAAGACCCTGTTATTTAATCGACAACAGACAATGGTTATTCAACAGAATTAGTTTTCATTCAAGAAAGGTTTCGGAAGTCAAATGTGCATGCTATGGAGTATGTGAACTTAAAATATTACAATATTAGTAGGAAAATAGTTGAGTAGGTGTGACGGTCCACTGTGGCAGACTTAATTGATCAATTTTGCCACATCAGCTGAAAAATTCACGTGAGTGTTTAAAGCGGTTTTATGTTACAGAAAGATACAAATGGGAACTTTTTAAAGTGTCTAAAACATTTATTAAACATGATTGCTATTTAATTTGCCTTTTGAACCTATTTATCCAAAGGAGCACAACGCGCGCGCCTAGGTGCCCATGAGCTGCCCAGCGCACTAATGCCTTGCATCCATCAAGGCGCACAGGCACAAACTGGTCTAAAACATCTAAAAATGGTTTGGAACCAGCTTAAAACATGTCTAAAACCCCTAAAATTGGTATGTTTATACATGCGTCTTGCATAAAAAGGCCCTTGCTTTTTAAGCCCCTTGTGCCTAGGCGACAGGCTCACCCTTTGCACCTTAAGTGCCCCTAGCACCTTCAACTACCTAACTTTTAGCATAAAATTAAATATGCAATTATTGAAAGAAAAACTTACATCCAAATACTTTTCAAGCCTGTCAACTAATTCATGAGGGAAAGGCTCAGGCAAGTTTGTCTCTTTTTTATAGAACTTTCTATCCATAACTCAGTGGTTGTCTTGTTCTTCTTGCCCTTTACTGGTTCACCAAGAGGGGTTCTCAGATACTCCCCAGCAAAAGCTTGGACAGACTAACATAATTTTTTTAGATTAAATAAACACATCTTCTAAAAATAATAATAACAACAATAATGAGAACAAGAAAATAAACATCATGTTATACCTCTGATGTCTCTCGAATCCTATGAAGAGCAGAATCTACACGGGCATATATTGTGTTTCTCTGTTGAAATAAAAAAATAAACCACCCAAGAAAGTTGTGCATTAACTATAAGTACAAAAGTATTAGTATTACTATGATAATCTAAATCTTTGAATAAATATAAGTTGTGTTATATGTATAACTTGACTCAGGGTGACTTTTGAACCGTTTGACCCATTTAAGATGATGTACAACAATAATCGACCCAATCATAAGTAAACAAGTAAAAAAAAACGGCACCTATGGTCTAAAGCAAGGATGTCAAATTTATATTTCAAGTACGAGGGCACATTATTGATTATACAAAACATTGCTGACCATTTTGGACAGTAATACAAGCTCCTTGTCACCTCAGTAATGCCTATATTGCCTTTTCGATCTCTTTAAAATAAATTCTCAAATAGTATTCTGGTGTTGGATGGGAAACAGGTACATTTAGTCATTTACCAGGAGAGACGGATAATTACATACAGTAAAACGTCTATACATGAAGGTGAATTTTGTAGGTGATCCTGAAATCTACTATTATGAGTGATAATCATTTTAAGGGCAAAACAACCAACGGAGAAAAAGAAGAAGATACCTACCAGCGCAACATCCTGAAGCAGTTGGCTGACCCGAGAAGCATTAGAAAACGGTCCAAACGGATGACAGCCAGCAGCCAATAGCCAATTGACAACAGGTCTTTCATGAATATGAGACACTTTTTCATATGGTGCACTTAATCCCCCCACTACAGAAGCCAATCCAGCCACCATATGACGTTGCACTTGTGAGGGAAATACGTGTCTTCTCTCTGTTTCCGAGACGTAACTAAACAAAAAAGAAAATAAATCAGCAAATACACTCAAGAAATTGAAATATGATAAAGGTAATGTTTGTTACAGTATATGCCAACCTTAAAGGTATCTTTTCACATTGATGTTGGAGTACAATAACAACATCTTTACTTGTCCACAAAAGGCTTTCATCATCCATCATAAGGTGTGGATCCACATCAGCTAACGACAGAACAAATCTGCAAAACAAGAGACTTAACTTATTTATCTTTCTAGAAGATTTCCTAGCAAAACCTAAAAGATTCAAAATGTGATTGAATTACTCACACAGGAACCACTCTGGTTCCGTAGGTACGATGCACATCCCCTTGTTTCTTTTGCACTGTTTTAGTTTTCTTTTTTTGAGATTTATGGTTAGTAGCCCATACAGGTTTATGCTTTAAAATTGAATCACTCACACCATCTGCCCCATCTATCCAGTGCTATGAAAGTAAAGCTTATGTCAGTTTACAAGTGTGACATTAAAACTAAAAAAAAAGAGTAGATAAAGTTAGACCAACCTGCCGAATAAAATATTTATCAGAAAGGGATGGCTGTGAGACCTCAAGTAAACCAGCAGCTAGTACATCAGCCGATCGTTCCATTTCCTATATTAAGAATATGTATTTGTTTTATGAGAAATTAAATTGTAAAAATAAATGGTTTAGTGTCATTTTCAGACATCTTATTATACCTCTTTAAGGATTGCACCATCAAGATATGTCTTTGTATGCACATGAAAACGTCCGTCTTTTTTTGTTTCTTGGAGAGAGTGACCACGCATAGCTTTTGAAACAGCAATTGCCAATTTTTCATGAAGATGTAAGGAATGTGAACCACCAACAATCACTACATCTTCTCCTTTGTGTACCATCTTTTTAACCTGAAAACAGTTGAGCGGAAATATTACAGGTTGGCAAAAGAGCAATATTGCCCCGTCCTTTCTAAGCAATAGGAAAATAGAAGGAAATAAACTTGTAGAAGAAAAATGCACCTCGGCCTCAATGGCTTCGATATCTATACTGTAGTTCTGGCCTTTCTCCATGATATTATAACGGTTATGATTTTGCAGCACAATTATTGGTATAAGCAACCTTGTAGCAAGATCTACAGTTTCAAACCTGAAAACAACAGATACAATAGCAAGATATTAGTAAAAATAAAACAAACGATTATTATAAAACTACAAGCTGTCACAAATCTTAATCACATATTATTAAGAATCAGCACACCTGACATCTGGAGCAATAACATGTTGAACTGTAATGCCAATCAAAGCAGCAAGTTGTCCAATAAAGTTGTCATGAGTGGTAGCATGATCATTAGCAGCAATCGAGCTTTTAGGCGATATTGTGTTCCGCAAGCGTGGAAGGGTTTTGGAACTAACACTTCCTTCTTCAGTTTCAATTTTTCCATATGTGCATGGGCCAGCTGAGATATCAATTACAACAAACCTGCCACCATTAAAATCAATGTATATTTAGTAAGTCAAGTAGTAAACACTTACTAATCAAGATGATTAGTGACATGTACCTGCCCGATCCAAGCCATACTTGAGATGCTCCACCTCCGTTATAGTGATATCGATAAATATAGCCTCCCTCTTGTTGTTTAATCTCTTCCTCAGTTAAGTGATTCAGTTTTGCATACATTAAACTATCAAGATCAATATCTTTATTCCTAGGATCCATTCTCACCTGTAAAATGAATAACCAAAAAAGAATCATATGTCAGCTATAAACTGTGTATAATTATAGGAAGCATAGGATGTTAAGCCGTACCTTATCAAAATTCACAATAAATATTGCTGTTGGCATAGGTCTGTCAGCCTCGTCAGCATTATAGCCCATATTCTCATAGTCAAACAAATAGGAGTAAAGCTTCTGAAATTCTGGCTCCACAACCAATGCATCTACCTCAAACGCTGGAACTTCCCTTCCAAAATCAGCCTAAACGTAACATATAAAAACTGTAACTCAGACTCAGTATCAAATTATACAACCACAAAAGTTACTAGTTTAAGCCCGAAAATTGCAATCACCTCTCTGGCGGTTCCAGCCGGGACCATGGCTGCTTTCATTGCCTTTTCAAGTGCTATCAGTTCTGGCTGTGCCGCCTGTAGTATGTGACAAGTTTACAAATACTCAAAAAGAGATACAGATTGATAGATCCCCAAAAGCAAAATGTGGATAGAACTGCCTACTGGAAACGCATTGAACACCATGTGATGCTCAATATCAAGAGGTTCACCAGTCTCCAGACAGGATGGCCTGTGAGATGGAAATCCCACTCGAAGAAATTCTTCAAGTTTTTGTGAATCCATTGTGTATCTATAACCTCCATCTCCACTGAAACCAACAAGAACAACATTTACTTCAAGTGGAACTTGGAAGGGAACCTGCACCAAATACATCACACAGGTAACCAAAATACCTCACAAGGTCACAATTAGGTCTAAAATTTCAAATTTAGTAAATCAACTGTATACCTATACGAATTACTTACGGTTTAACACTTTAACATCGTCAATGTACTGAAATTCTACCCAAGTTTATTCTATTCAATACGGATAAAAAATATACTTCCGGGAAATTAATTATGAAACCTAAAAAGAGATGTAGATTGATAGATGATCTGATCCAACCTAAGCTACAAAACTAGTACCCTAATCAAAATGCATCACACAGGTAACCAACATACCCTCACAATTAGGTCTACTATTTCAAGTCAAGTGAATAAACCGTACAGTTAGTTGAATTACCTATTGTTCAATAGATTAACCTAGTTAATCAACTGAATTAATCTCCAAATTCATGCTAGTTAATACGGATAAAAAAGTACATCTGTTTATTGAATTCAGCAACAAAACATAAAACCTAACAGAGATGTAGATTGATAGATGATCTGGTCTAACTAATCCACAAAACTCGTAAAGGGAACCTGCACCAAATGCATCACACATGTAACCTAAATACATTCACAATTAGGTTAAATACTTCAAATTGAGTAAATCAATTGTATAGCTATTAGAATTACCTACGGTTTAACACTTTAACCTAGTTAATCTACTGAAACTATATCCAAACTAATCCTGCTTATATACGGATTACATTTGTACTTCTGTAAAACTAGTAAATGGAGCTTGCACCAAATGCATCACACAGGTAACCAAAAAACCCTAACAATTAGGTCTAATCTTTCAAATCAAGTTGTTATGTACCCGACCCGCCCCGCTTCTGCACGTTGGGTTTTTCTATTTTGTGTTTAATATTGTAAGTGGTAGTGTGTTTTGTTATTGTGAGTGGCAAGAATCAAGGAGATAGTGGGTTACATTCTGCTTGTTTCCTTCGAATGTTTTTGTATCCATATTATTATTTTAGGTTAGTGGGTGTTAGTGGGGTTAGTGTATGGTTATTATGTTCCATCATTGTAAGGCTATTAAAGCCATGTTTAGTTTGAGTAAAAGAGAGAATGGAAAATGAATGATCTTGAACTTCTTTCTAAGTTTCTAATCTAGCTTCTTATCTAATTTCTTTGAGGTTTACCCACTCAACGGGTTAGCTATCGGTTACTATTTTCTTTGGCAAATCGGTAATCGGTTGGAACCACATCACAAGTTAATCAACTATACAGCTAGTTGAAATTACCTATGTTTAACACTGTAACCTAGTTAACCTACTGAAACTGTATCCAAATTCATTCTACCTAATCTGAATTAAAAATGTACTTCCGTAATATTCAATTCAACAACAAACCATTAAACCTAAAAGTGAACCTGCATCAAATGCATAACACATGTAGCCAAAATATCAGTGTTGTGAAAATCGGGACTAGTCGACGATTAATCGCTAGCCGGCCGTTCACTGAGTATTTTTTCTTTAATCGGCCCATTAATCGGTAGTCGGACATAATCGGCCGGCCAAAATTTGGCGATTCGGGTCAAAAACCTATAAATTCCGGGCAAATTCCAGCCGAAACCTGTAAATTCCGTCATGTAGATTCCGGCAATTATTCCTATATAATTAAAAAATGAGTCAAAGAGGTTAAAACCTGTCTACTTAAAATATTCACCTATAAAAACGTAAAATTACATATATAAATTTCAATCCGATTAATCGCTAGTCGGTACCGATGGACTAGCACCTAGCCACTTTTTACAACCACGCAAAATACCCTCACAATTAGGTTTATTATCTCAAATCAAGTTAATCAACTAGCTACAGTCAAGGTTGTAAAAATCCCGATTAATCGGTCGGTGATTAATCGCTAGTCCCCACTTTACTGATTAATTTTGAGCTAATCACTAAATTAATCGGTGACGGTCCAGGGTTGTAAAAATCGCGATTAATCACCGATTAGTCGGACCAAATTCGCCATAGTCGGACCTTAAAAACTCAAAATTAGGTCAAAAATGAATTCGAACGGGTCAAAACTGGAGCAAATTGATCAAATTAAACAAGTTCTTACATCAAAATTGGATGATAGTCCATGATTTAGAATCAAAATCGATGAAACTCCATGAACCCTAGTTGCATTTGAAGGTTCCGTACGATGAAAGAATGAATGGGAGGAAAAAACGGGATATGATGAACGATGGAGGCGATTAGGGTTATTTATGTTTAGGTATTTTAATATTTAACCTCAATCCATATTCACTAGTTTATATTTGGCCCCTAAACTTCTAAATTTATACATATAAGATATAAAATTAACATTATATATGTATAAATTTGGAAAAATATATATATAAATCCAATCCGATTAATCCTATTAATCTTGATTAATCCCGATTAATCCCTAATCGGTACCTCACCGGCCGACTAGCGCCTAGTGAGTTCTACAACCTTTACAGTTCAACACTATAACCTAGTTAATCTACTGAAACTGTATCCAGTTATTAAAAATGCATTTTCATAAAATCAATTAAATTAAACAACAAAACATAAAACATTAAATGATATGTTAACTGACAGATGATATCAGATGATCTGATCACCGTTAATTATATATAATTAAATCAGTATTCGATTAAAATGTTACCTCAGCACGTGAATGGAGCATGCTACGAACATCAGATCGTACACTCTCTCGAACGTCGTGAAAGGCGCTGTGGTGCCATTGAAGATGACCTGGATCTCTTCTGTAAGCTTGAGTAGGGGATGATTGTGAAGTTTTTATAAGCAGAAGACTTGTGAATAATAATAATAATAAACCCATACGAATCGACGTCGTTTTGCTCTTCTGCTTGTTTACAGGGATGGTGTTTACCGGTGAAGACCAACACGCAGTGTGGAAGTGTGTGTTCAGTGTTGGTTTAAGTTTGGTTATTCACGAGGTTTTTATTTTCACAACCACTCTGTATGGGTGATAGCTGGAGTGAGTTATGTTTCCGAGTTAACTAACGAGGGAAAAGAAAGGAAATGAAAGGAAAGAAAATTTTGATTGTATTCTCGAGTTTCATTTACACTATGTTCCAGAGTTTAAAAACAGAAGGAAAGGAAAGGAAGCAGAAAGAAAGGGGAACAATTTTGTGTTCCAGAGTTTCATTAAAGGAAAGAAGTGGAGAGAAGAGGAAGGAAAATTCCTCCAAATAACAATCCTTCCAAATTGGAAGGAAACGGAAGGAAGGGAAAGTAAGAAAAATTTAAAGTATATCATTTACCAATTTACCCTCTCATTTAACCTATAATAAAATCTTATAAGGGTATAATTGTAAAATTAACGTTTCTTTTCTCTTCCTTTCAACTCGGGAACACATCACGCCCCACTTACGGTGTGCGCATATAATGTATATATGTGTGGCCCTCGGGGGGGGGGGGGGCAAAAGTAAAGTTGCACTAGTTTTAACGTTATTTTACTAATTTCGTGAAAATAACGTTAAAAACGACGGACGGTTAATCATGCATCATGTGGTGGCGTTGATAGCCAAAAGACAAAGGGGTACATGCACCAATCGAGTTTGTCCCGATTGCTAAGTGTTATGTGCCTTATGTCCAAGGCTTGATACAAAACCACATCGAGCCGGGGGTCTCACTGGAAGCAGTCTCTCTATTCTCAGGGGATAGAGGTAAGGCTGTCTACATCTTACCCTCCTCAGACCCTACCTTAGCTTTGCTATAGGTGGGATTAACTGAGTATGATGATGATGATCAACTCGGGAACACATAAAATCTTTAGTTTCTTTTCTTTTCCTTTCAACTCGGGAACACGAAATAAAATTATATATTTTCCTTTCTTTTCTCTCCTAATATCCCTTTCTCTTCTTTTCTTTTTATTTAGTAAACTCGGGAACACAGCGTTAAGGAAAGAAAAGAAAGGAAAACAAAACATATTTCATTTAATAAGGAAAAGAAAGGAAATGGAAGGAAACCAGGCTAAATTTTTTAGTTTAGTTTTCCTTCCTATTTGGAAGGAAATGAGAGGAAAAGATATGTATCATTTCTTTTCCGTTCCCTTCCTTCCTTTGATTATTTTCTTTTCTTTTCCCTCCTCAAGTAAACTCGGGAAATGTGCGTGTGTATATATATATGGGCCATAGAGGCCTTTATGGGGCATAGAATGGGTAAAACTACGGGCCATAAAGGCTTTATGGCCCATATATTGACTGAGGGGTCATAAAGGAGTCTTATGGCTAATCCTCTTATGATGGAGTGACACCCTCCTTGCTTTCCTTATGGGAGGTGGGGAGTTCGAGTCTTGCCAACACCAAAATGCTACTGGTGGGCCAGGTTTTACCGCAGTGGGCCTTCGGGCGGCGGGTTTTCCCAGGGAACTGGTGTGAAATTATTGGTGGACCCGGGTTACTCTCAGAGTACTCCTTTGTCTAGTGGGGCATAGAATGGTAAATTCTATGCCCCGTAGAAGGCTTTATGGAGCGTAAAAAGAAATGATTTTTTTAACTCAACTAATTAAGAGGTCGTAAAGGGGATTAATGGGCCATGTATGAGGCATTTCTATGTCCCATAGAGATCTCTACGGACCATAGAGGTGCTCATAATCATTGGATGTCAGGCTGACTTACAACTGAACCTTGTACCTTGTATTTTATGCCATTTATGCCCCGCAAAGGTCTTATGGCCCATATATGGTTGTGCAAATAAAAACCTTGATTGTGTGAATAACATGCCCCTTTGGGTTTTGCCAAACTACCCTCCTTGAAAAGTGTGTTGATGAGTGTAAAATTAGACGGAGCAGCTCCAGAGCTGTTTGGGATAGGATCGGTAAAATGTTTGAATGAGTCAGAGCTCGAGCTTTATATATAAAACGAGCCCAAGTAAATTATATATACACACACGCACATTGGCTCGTTTTAGGTTTTAAAGCGAGTTCGAGCTAAACTTTTAGCTCATTTAAAAATGTTCTTAAATTATCTCGAGTCGAGCAAAGCCAACTCGAGCTCTTGGGTTTTACTTTCGAGCCAAGATTGTTTTCAATATAGTACGCTTGAGCCTCGTCGGGACCGGGTTCAGGTCATTTGTAATCCTATGTGGGTTGTTGATGTAGTGTGAAATTTATAAGGCTCGGTTATGATTAAATTTATGTTGAAATGTAGATAAAAAGAACAATGTTGTAACGGTATATTTAGATCTTAATATAATTTATATTGGAGTGTTACAAAAAAAATACATATTGTTGGGTTTGAATAAAATTTGTTTTGAGAAAAAAAGTTGTAAGCAAGTCTATACCTTAAAATAGTTTTGACATCTTGTACGTTTGTGTTTTGAGGATTTCTATATTATTATCATGGACAATTATATTTGAACAAAATTCACACTAAAATGTAGATGAACATATGGATATTGCAAGATGGGTATATTGTAACCGTAAGTTCATATTTAGGTAATCATGCTTAAATGACTTGTACAAAAATATTTCCAGCACTTAAGTTCAGGGCCGGCTCAACGGTTTGTGAGGCCTAAAGCGAACTAAGATGTCGTGGCCTTTTTAAAAAAAAAAAAAAAAACAGAAACTCTTGGATCTAAACCCTCTTTTTTTACCGGGATTGGGACTAACAAAAATAAACTAAAACGTTTATAATTGACTGGCGTTAATTTTTTCTAAGTTGTGTCTTGCGAAAAATTAACAATCAAATTAAACTAACTCTGTAAATAGCTTGAAGTCAAAAGGGAAGAAACATCACCACAGACGTCAAATAATCTATTGAAAAGAAACCAGGGAAGAAATACCATAGACTCACAGTTCAAAACTGAACGCACACAATTCTTCATTCAATTGATTGAGATCTCAGGGCTATTTTTAATCCTAATTTGCCGAAATCTATGTATGTAAAAAAGTCCTACACCTTTTTTTTTTTTTTTGAAGAAACTACAATTACCATACAATTTTTTTTTTTTATAAATGGGCCCTATTATTTGGTGGCCCCAAGCTAGGGCTTGGGTTGGTACAAGAGTGAAGCCGGCCCTGCTTAAGTTGCAAGGTATGAATAACGCCCCTATAGGCTTTATCGCGCCACGTCAACTCTACATCACCGCCACATCAACAATAAATCTTGTTTGTTTACATACAGAAACTGATAAATCTTTCATTTTTCTTTAAAAGTAATCACTATTGTAGCACAACCTACAAGTGCATAAAAATGGTTCTCGCAGTTCACAACATAAATAGGATCCGGATTTGAAACAAGTGCATTTGTCACTTGGCTCGACAAAACCGCAAAAATGAACCAAACCAAAAACATATGTCACCCTAAAACTCCAAATCTACATAAACTTGTTTTACACTTCTAAAACCAAAGTAATTCATGTACTTATACAAAACAATCGCAAGTGTGTTCCTTTGGATCACAAAACAATGGTGTATAGCGTCCGATTGATCAGACGATGACTCTGCACAACATTGCCAGATCAGCATACAAAAACCAACCAACTCGGATCGACTACATCATACATGGCCCCCACCACACACATGCAAAATACCTTGCAGGAAAAAAAGGGTCAACGGTCATTTTCACTTGTTTTTCCTTCTATATTCCTTTGGACTGTTGTTTTCTCCGATGGCGGTGGTTGTGCCTGTTGTGGTTGTGGTGGTGGCGTTGGCTGTACGTGACGCCTGAAGTTGTAAGGTGATTTTTTCTGCATTCTTTAAGTTTATCTAGTATTTCTTGGAACGTTGGTCGGGACTGTGGTTCACTGAAAAAAAATGCAAAACATAAACATCAAAATTAGAATGTGCTTTAGTAAATTCTTATGAAAGTCAAATGGTCAACTTTCCATGCTTTTGTGCGCAAATCGCAACATCAAAAGCAGTTAAAGATGAGATACGAACCTGCAACAACAGCTCTCGATAAGTGAAGCCCATTGGGGATCCACATCTTTTGGAATATCTAGTTGTTGGTTCATGAACCTACCGCTCCAATAACCTGCAAGTACAAGTTCTTTTTAAACGTTTTTTTTTTAAAACGCTAAACTTGACGTTTAAGTTATGCTTTGTAAGAAAAGACGTACCTGCATCGAGTTAAGACTGTCCCAAGGGATCTTCTCGGTGGTGAGTTCCCATAATACCACACCGAAGCTGTATACATCAGACCTGCATATTTCAAAAGAACATTATAACTTTACATGTTTAAAAAGTTTATCAAATGGAAACAATCGCTTCCCGGATAGAGCTTACTTTTCATCAGCCTGTTCATTCCGAAGAACCTCAGGAGCCATCCATTGCGGCTAAAAGTCGAAAATGAAAAAAAATAAAAAATATAATCAAAGAAATATGTAAAAAATCCTAAACAACCCTTGAATGATGGCAACTTAAGGAAAAAGAAGGGTATATATTGTAAATACCGTTCCCTTCCCGGTCTTTGTTGTAAGATATGTTTCATGCTTGAGACGCGAGAGACCAAAATCCCCAACCTATATTATTGCGAATATCCGATAACAAATAAATCAATAAATAAAAAGTAAGAAAAGATTATTCAAATTTCATAAAATAAAACAAACCTTCACATTCCAATTTTTGTCAACAAGAAGATTTGAAGATTTTAAATCACGATGGATTTATGGGCGGATGACAATGATGAAAGATAGTTCATGCCTCGAGCCTGTAGGACCATGGAGTATTAGAGCGAGCACGGACATATAAACGGGACCTAAAAAATGAACGTGTTAAAAGTAACAAAAAAACAGAAACAACATTTTACTTACTATATCCATGGCCATATGAACTCGACGTCTCCAATCTAATTTTTGCTGTATTTCTTTGAAGTAACCGGAACAAACTTCCCCTGCTTAAAGTAACATAACTCCATTCAGAACACTAACTAGCCTTTTTTTTTTTTTTTTTTTTTTTTGAAAAAAAGTGTCCAAGAAATGTTTGCGGGTCAATCCAGCCCAACCCGTTTTGATTACTTTCAAAATTACTAATTGACCTTTTACCCGACTTGATCAACTTCTCACTCTAGAAAAAGCAAACACGTCTTTGTTTTATTAAGATGTGCGTAGGCTACTGTTAGTTCTTATATAGATAGACATTTATTAAAAAAAGATATATATTATGCGTGTGGTTAAAGGAATTGGGGTAAAAACGGGGAAGGAACTCCGTGACAATGCATAGGCGTTGAGGTGAAGTTTACTGCACCCATGAAGAGTAGAATATATTTGGATGTCGAAGCCGTTTCATGAGAGATACCTTCAAATAAAAAAGAAATTAATTTTTAATTTCACAATATTCATCAAACATGCAACAATTTGTACGAGAAACTTGAACATTTTTTATTACCTCCTGTTTGAAGGATGATATCAATCGTCTGAATATTCTTGCCTCGTGAAAACCTTGACGGCAACATCCTGCTTACACAATCTAAACATTTGAGAACCACAACAATTGACTGATATATGGTTACAAGAATCGGACATTCTAACTACTTTGACATGTCTAAAATACCCTTCAGTATCAACATAAGGAAGGAATTATGTGCCCAAATCAATATCATCAAAATTAATTCATGTGAATGAAATTATTATAATTTCTCGTGGTCGAAAGAATAATAACAAGGGAGAGATGAAACATACCGATCCATACCACATTGCATGGTATACCGTCCCACATGAACCTAGTAGAAACATCAAAAAAAAAAAAATGAAACAACCGGAAATTATTGAACTATTATCAAATATAAAAAAGACTTTGAGTAAACACAAAATATTCTTTTGAAAAAAATTGAAAATTATACCTTGGCCAATCTGTTCTCCAATTGTTAAAATCTTCCCACAAGATTTCAATAATCCAAGCTATCACTGTCCATATCCACTTTATTGATCGTGCTACTGTTCGTGCTGCCACAACTACTAGCACTGCTTGTACTATTAACATTAAACGAAGACCATGACCCCGTAGCCTCATTCCTATTCATGTTTTCCCATGGTTGACTTTCTACTTTTGATGAACTCGTTTGTTGACTCGAATCATGTTTTGATCGTTATGCAACCAATGCAGACCAAACCGACCCGTTTTAGAATCTCGTTCTCGTTCGTTTCCTTACCATGGCATGTAATCCCCTTTTTACCCATCCATGCTTCCGCTTTTGAGGATAGAATCTTGTGGATACCGAGCTTCGGTTCACTCTCATCACCAGAATCTGTTGATGGTTTTAAGGTAAATGTGTGGAGGATATCCCCTCGTGGAGTGCTGTTGGCTCCACTTGAATATCCATCGTCTTTTATGATGGGACCGTTAACGTCATTTTCAGAATAATGACCGTCTTCACTATTGCCATCATGATGCATGATGTTCTCTCCAGTTTTCATTTTTGATTTGACCTTGTTGCTAACTTTTGAAGCCTGTTTTTGTGGTTTCAATAATTAAGATTATTGATACATGATATATAATCTATTGGTTTATTGTAATAATGACAGTCAACAAGTGAAAGAAAGTGTGTATATGTTTTGCGCACGCGCAAAGAAACAATATTGTTAGAACTGCAAAAATGGATAGGTTGGGTAAATGATTCAAACAAGCAATTTGGTTTATAATAAATATGATCAAGATAACTGTATTATTGTTGTAAGAATCTTTACCGTAAAAATGGTTTTATAATATCTTATTATGCATAGATACAGGGGCGAAGCTTGGTTGCCCATCGGGGGGGGGGGGGGGGGGGGGGGG
>JAUTDX010003142.1:0-48887 GCA_030844895.1 Ambrosia x helenae
CCCAGTCAGGGGATTTGCCCCTTGGATCCTGTTAGGGGCTTCACCCCTAAAAATCTTATGTAGACGGAAACAAGTGTGCACTTTGCATTCTTCTAACTTATTTGACATATATTGTGACACACTTCATCAATAAGTTAATCTAATTACATTAAAATATTCAACAAAGATTGAGGCCTAAGATAGATCACAAATTCACAATCTTTGCATTATGCTAAACGTCGTAATCTACTTCAAGTCTCGTCATTCATATCAAAGACTTCATGTCGTAATCTACTCTGCCGTAAAATTTAGATTACAAGATTTCCTTAAAGCTTTTAGATTTTAAGGTAGAAGAATGTCACTCAGATTACTCAATTTCTCAATCTGTTAGCTTTTAACAAACTTTTAGCATATTTATAGATCTATTAATTTGTAAATTTAAACCGAAATGGATCAATTATGCATGCAGAATCTAGTGCGTAATTATCCTACTGATTTTATAAATGATAGTAAGCAAATTTCGGATGTGACCAGCTATTAAAAATATACTTAGAAAACTAACTGCCTCATTAGTCACTAAATTGGTGATGACTTTTTTCATATAGTTGACAAGTTGTCACCATTGCTGACCATCAAATTCATGATAAAGGTGCATTTAATTCAATGTATCTCTAAAGTCATCTATTAATATATATAAAATAGAATTGAACATTGCTGACGTGGCGTGCAATGGTGGCTTCAACCTCTCCATGAAACTGCCACGTCGGGCATCATAATTGAAAGATTTTAGTGATTTTAAATTATTTTGATTTTTTAATAAAAAAGAAAAAGATAAAACACTAAAAGAGATAGAGTTATTTTAGGAAAAAATATTTTAAAAACAAATTTAAATTTCTCTCTCTCATATTTCCTTCCCATAATTTTTAAACGTTAATATCTTTTATATATGAGATTTTTTTAAAGAAAAAAATTACACCAAATTAACGAGCGTTTATTATCTTTCCAACGAGTACCATAGTGCTATATAAAAACGGAGAAAAAAACGACTATTTTTTGTGGGGTTTCGTTCATACAGGAAAAAAAACACAAAGTGTTCTGGTTATTCATTGATCATGTTTTTTCTTTTAAACCAGGCTTCTTATCTACGATATTGAAATTCAGCCCAATCGTCATGCTATCATTGGAATTTTACTTTTCTGAAGATGGATAGGTATACTTCATCAAGAGAAGCTAGGAGAAAGAATCGTGTAACACTGCAACACATGGTGTCACCTTATAGCAAGGTTATTTTTTTATTTATTTAATTACAAGAGTAATAATTATTACTATTAGTATTAGTATTATTATAATGATTATATTTTTCAACCCCGGGACCCTCCCGGGGTAATCAGCTAGTAAATACATATTTAGAAATAATTATGTGATACGGGATTTAATAGTTAGTTTTTATCGGATAGGAGGAATGGTTGGGTTTGAACCAGCAACTCTGGTGGTATTTATAGCGTGGGGGCGGTTAGAAGTCTCCTCTATAGTTGATGTTGATTGTAGCAGCATATGTTTTCGAATGCTACAAGTGGATTCCTCTTAAGTGTAATATCTTCACGTGACGGGTGGATGTGGAATTCGACGAAACTGTGGACCATTTTTTACAGGCTGCATATTTGATTCGGTTCTCTGGCAGCATGTTTGCTCATGGGGTGGTGTTCATCCTCTTTTTGTGTTCTCTTTCAAGGACCTTCTGGAAAGTTACAACTTTGTTGGATTATCGGGGCAGGCTAGAGAGTTATTTTATGGTATCATTATTTATAGGTTGTTGGAGCATTTGGAGGGCGAGAAATAGTATGATTTTCGAAAACAAGACAGTGCGAATTAGGGGTGCAGGATATTAAGGGCCAGGGGTGGCCCTGGCCCCTCCTGTTTTTTTGGCTTAGTGGTAGAAATTTACGATTTTCATAGGTAAATTGAGTCCGGGTTGAATTTGATCCCATCGATTTACCACTACCGATCGAAAAAAATTGAGTCTGGCCCCACCTGATTCGAGAACCAAGCTTCGCCACTGTGCGGATTGAAGACATTATAAGCGAAGTTAAGGCGATGAGGTTCCTTTGGGCTAAAAGTAGAGATAGGTTAAAGCATAGTTGTCAAATCGCCTAGGCGCACTCAAGGCGCATAGGCCGAGCCTTGAGCCTAGACACAAGTCACATAAAAAACGAGGGTTTTTATAATTAGGCGCATAGCATAAAAAACATTTTTTAGGGATCTTAGAGATGTTTTAGGCTTATTTAGGGCTACATTAAGATGTTTTAGGGTTGTTTAGGACTTGTTCATAACTCATTTAGGATGTTTTAGAGGTTTAGGCAACTTTTAGCCTGAATTTGGCCGGAAATCAGCCCGAAAACAGCCCCGATAGTGTGCCTTAGTGCCTAGGCGCGCGCCTCACAGGGCGCAACGCACTTGGTACGCCTGGTTGCGCCTTGAGCCTAGACGCGCTTTTAACAACTACGGGTTAAAGTCCTTGTCTTAGGCTGATGGGTGTAATTTTGCAATTATGTAAAATTCAGTTGTGCCACCCCATCATGTGGGCGGGATTTCTATTGAAGTACTCTTTTAAAAAAAATAGTTATGTTACAATCTTTACTTGTAAATCGTCTTACTCCGATAATAGTAAACAAACTATAAGCTATTCATGTGTCATTTATGGTGGACAGATGAAAACAAGTTACCAGAGATTTGCAATCTAAAAAGCATATCTTGCCGGCACTAAAATGTTATTAGTGGGCCAGGTTTTACCGTAGTGGGTTTTTGGGCAGCGAGTTTTTCTCAGGAACTGGTGTGAAATTATTGATGGAACCAGGTTCCTCTCGGAGTACTCATTTATCCACTGAGTACTTCGTGACTCGTGAGGGGAGAGATTAATTTGTTGACCGTTAAAAAAATTCACATCATTTATTATGAGCAATGTTTTGGAGACCGGATCGGACCGGCCGGTCCGACCGTTCAACCGGTTCAACCGGGGATCGTCTGTAGCAGCGGTCCGGTTCACGTAGATCGTTAGCTCTTAAAAAGTTCGGCCGGTTCACCGCGATCCAGCGATTCAGTGGTTCGGCCGGTTCACCGGTCGGATCGGTATGTTTACCACTAAGTTGGAACTGAAGAGTGTTTAACTGTATATCGAAGAAGAAGAAGCGAGACTGAAAAAGGTTATGAATATGGAGAAGAAGGAGGAAGTTTAAGATGAGAGGTTGAAAAAATGGTAGTACAATACATAAAATATAATTATTTTTCATTCTCGAAAACAACAGCTGCTACAACTTTACAACCTGTTCTCATAATTTAATATTTTATTTACTTATTTAGAGTTGGATTATGGATTTATTTAGTTTATTGTACACTATATAATAATTGACTAACTTTGTTTTTTTTTATCAATGTAGCACACTATCACTTTTATTAATTTGTGACCTATTACTTTTATAAATTTTTTATCGTTAAGTAGGGATATCTTTGCTACTTAGTTTGTTTAGTGTGTTACTTGTTATTTTATTTAGTTGATGATATATTAAATTTGAGATGTCAATTTGTAAACTATTTTTTTAAATAATATTTGGGCTTACCATAAGCCAAAACACATAGTCTTAATGTTAAATGGGTGTTTTGATTTAAACTTTAAAATTCCATTAAATATTTGAACATTTTGTTATATTTTATATATAAATATAAATATATTATTTATTATATTATCCGGTTCTTAAATCCGGTCGAACCGGTCCACTGTATCATTTCAAACATGTACCTATGTTACGTTCAGACTTTGAACATTTTGTTATATTTTATATATAAATATGTACCTATGTTACGTTCAGACTTATGAGCATCCCATAAAAGTTGTCCACTGTATCATTTCAAACAAAGACTATTTTGTTTTCCTTTTTCTATAATAAAAATAATGATAATAATATACGGAAAGTTAAGCAAGAATTATTTTCCATATTGTTAATTTGTTTGTATTTATATTAGCTGACTTTATTATTTTCTCTTTTTATTTATTTTAATTCAATAAAAAGTATTATACCAAATATCAAAAATTGGATACTAGGATCCTCCGGTTAAAAATATAATAAGAATTGTTTTACTAATTAAGTGGTTAACTATGAATTGACTTTATTCGACCTATTTTGACTTGACTAGCTTTGACTCGCTTTGTTTTAACCCGGCCTATTAAATTGTGCCCCCCGTCCAAAAAGTTTCTGGATTCGCCACTGACATATGAATTTAAAAGTTACATACTGAAATCTAATCGAGTTGTCTATTGTTTATTTTTTTTAAAAGCTTTTATGTTCTATTATCGAATCTAAAGACATATATACAAGTAAAAGTAGATACACAAGTGTATAATGGTTATATTTACGAGGTTATCTAACGTTAGCACAAGAGACCCAAGAGTACAACATATCTAGAAAATGATTAATTTCATAATTTCCTATTCTATTAAATAATAATATAACTATTATTTTCCAATAAATACAAACATATGCACAACACTCTTTCGCCGACAGTTCACCAACTCTCTCTGCATAACACTCGGCATGACCTTTTCATAATCATCTTATTTTTGTTATATTCAATGATTGAAAGGGAAATTTAAGAGTATTTTAGTCTTCATCGAACCATATGATATAAGCAATTTGGCAAAATGAAGCATTCAACTTCAGTATTTTGCAATAAAAAACATCTGAATATTAAAATTTCACTTTTGTGGTTAAAATATACAGTTAACTTTCTTGTTTTTTTTTTTTTTTTTTGAAGCCAGTAGTTAACTTTAGTTATGTATTTTAAATATTACATCAACCTCGTTATATTAGTCTACTTTATTAACTATCCACGTAATTGTTCAAGGGTTTTTTTTATAAATCAAATAATTGCGTAAAACATACCTTTTGTTTTTGTTTCAGCGGCTAACTGACATACCCACAAATCTTATGAAAAATAAGGTCTTTCAAGTTTCAATCACGTATTGATACTACTAGACTGGAAGCTCTTTGACGCGTGAAACATATCTAACTATTATAAAACATACCCTTGTGAAGTTACAATATCTTTGTCCCATCTCAAAGTCCTAATTAGTGTGTGTTTAATCAACAACTAACAAAAAACCAAAATGATCAATTTCCATACTACTTTCTTCAACCATGCAAGGCCAAAACAACTACCAATGGATGACCAACTGTTAGAAATGAATAGAAGTTTAGCATACTCTATGTGATATCTCATGCATGTATTCATATTGTAATATTGTTTCTATAAAAACAAGCATCTACCACAATTGTGGAAGGGTTTTTTTTTCCCAAAGTTAAAGTGGGTGCCGAGCCTAACCTAGAGAGTTTTTGTTGTCGCCTTCTCCCTTCGAACGTGAATCTGTGCTTCTCCTCTCTCATCGGTTTTCTCAACTAGGCCTTGGATTCTTCTCCATGTGATCTAAATTCCTTGTCTTTTTGTTGTTTGTAAAAGTTTAGTGTACTTTATGTAGTTATTCATATCTCAATATACGTATTTCTTTTACCTCTAGCCAAAGAGTGTTACTCTTTGAAACACCCCCCCCCCCCCCCCACCCACCCCCGGCCCCCTAGAGCCTTGTTGGTTGGACACCGTGCATTCTAATTTATCAATGGATCCATGTGCCTTTAAGCACAGAAGTGCAACTTTAAGACGAACTCAACGTAGAATGTGAGAATCTAAATCGACTGACATTTGTGAAATTGATAACAATAATAATTTATTAGAAAAAAAAATAACATAGAAAAAAAAGTGTTACTAACGGTGTAAGACATGATATGTTTACGTTTGATCCTTTTTATAATATTTATATCAATTAAAAAAACGGATAAGTAATATAGGTTACGAAGTAATAAATAAATAAATGTTCTACGTTGTCTGTGTTTCAAGATTCGAACAATTTAAAATCGTATATTTTTGTTTATTTTAATGATTTAATAAAATGTCGCGCGCTGTTGTGCTGCGAGGCATCAACTGTGAGAACACATATAAAGTCAAGGTTCGGTTATTAAATTTTAATTGTTATTAAATTTAAATTTGTAAAATTAATTACTTTTCTAAAGTTTTTATAATAGTTGTTTCTTGGCCATGCGTCATTAACATTACGGCGTATGTAAAATGAGAGGGGAGAAATAATTGAAATATTCGTGGAATCGTGGTCCATGCGAATAGCATCAATGTGAAGTATAGAGAACTAGAGAAATGCCTTCTGCCTTGTGCTAATAGTTATAATTATATAATTTAGATTCATATTATCATCTATAATCTATAAACTTATAATAAAAGAATTAAACTTTGATGATGTGACATTCAATGGAGGCCTCAATCTCTTCTTGAATATGCCACGTGGCATCATGTAGGATTTTTTAATTTTTGAGTTTTTTTTAATAAATCTATATATATTATAATTATTTTAGGAAAAGATAAGAATTTAAAAACAAAATTAAATTTTCTCTCTAATGTTTCCTCCCATAACTTTTATATGTTAATATCTTTTATATGCGAGATTTTTTAAAGAAAAAAATTACACCAAATTAAAGAGCGTTTTATTATCTTTTCAACGAGTACCATAGTGCTATATAAAAAAAGGAGAAAAAAACAACTATTTTTGTAGGTTTTGTTTTCAAATATGTTTTACTCTGCTAATAAATCACAAATGATAAACATAACTTCATAGGCAGAGATTCCTTTTTTTATATTGAATATGATAACTTATGGCAGAAATCTGTTTAAAATAAATAATAATAATAATAATAATATTCATTAATCATGTATTGACAAATCATTAATTATGTTGTCATATTAGATATTTTATTATGTTATATTAGATATTTCAACCCCGGGACACTCCCGGGATAAAAGCTAGTTTATACATATACTCGTTACCTTGTTTAATATAGAATCAACTCAAAGCAAATAACTGTAAAAAATACATAAACACTTGTTTTTTTTTTTTCAACCCTCATACAATACAATAAGACAGTTGTGTAACCGTAACTCTACTCTCTTCTAACTCTGGCTATATAATTCTTTGATTCTCACACTTCTGTACTTAAATATTGTTATGTATATAATATATATGTATAAGTAAACCAAGAATTATATGATTCTCAATAATTTCATCGGTGGTCCGTCAGTAACTTTATGACATGTCACAATCGAAAATTCAAATGAACATAATTTTTTTTCCGTGATTTAGTAATCTGTCAATGTTATGGTGATCTGTTGATCATTTATCAGCGGATAAACGATTAATTGTTGGTATATTATAATATAACTAGCAATTTTACCCGCCGAGCGTTGCGGCGGCGCGCGACGGATTGAACCGTATTGACCAGTGCAATCGATAATAGGGGGACTGAAGTTGCAATTTATTAAAACATTGATAATAAAAAAAAATGTGAGGGACTGAAGTTGGCATATGCTAAAACTTAGAAACTAAATGTTAGGAACTGAAGTTGCAATTACTAAAAACTTAGAGGGGTGGCAGAGGAAGTGTCAGCCGACACTTCATAATAGGATATATATATATATATATATAATATGAACAGGTACAATAACTGGGCTCCAGTGATTGAAACGTTCGAAAAACGGTTGTCGTTATGGAAAGCCTCATCGCTTTCGATTGGCGGGAGATCCACCTTAATCAAATCTGTCCTCGATTCTTTACCATTGTACTATTTTTCATTGTATAGTGCACCTGGCAATGTGATTTCTAAGCTGGAAAGACTGCGTAAAAGGTTCTTCTGGGGTGGGTCTGCGGATAGAAATAAAATGTGCTGGATCAAATGGGAGTCGGTGATCGATAAAGTCGATAACGGGGGGTTGGGCTTCGGTGCTTTAAAAGATATGAATGGCGGTCTCCTGGCTAAATGGGCATGGAGATACAAAACCAAGAACGGGAGGTTATGGAGGTCCGTTATTAACAGCATTCACTTTAATAAGAAGCACGGCAATTTTCTCCTTGCAAAAAAGGGTCTATTGGGGGTATGGGCTAATATAGCTAGAAAAGAGGTTAGTCTTCATGTACGAAACATCGAATGCTGCAATCTTATCAGAGGCGATGTTGGAAATGGCATGTCTGTTCAGTTCTGGACGGACCTGTGGCTTGATGAGGGCATTTTGCAGCGCAAATTCCCAGCCCTCTTCGCGCTGGAAAAACACAAAGGGTGCCTGGTTCGGGACAGGCTGCAGCCATCGGATGTAGGAATACAGTTGACGGGGGAATGGCACCGTCCACCAGCTTCATCTCAAGAGCTCTCGGAGATGCAAGATTTACGGTTACTGCTGTTCAGCTTCACGTTAAACGACAGACCGATCACTGGACATGGGAGGTTGGGAACGGTGGTAGCTTCACAGTTAAATCGATCAAAAAGCTCCTGTCTGACCAGCCTACTGCAGTTCAACATCCCATTTTCGAGTGGAACAAGTGGGTTCCAAAGAAGATTAACATCTTTGGTTGGAGGATTAACGTGGATCGAATACCGACTCGAGTAGCACTATCGAAAAGAAACATCAACCTGCCCACCCTCTTATGCCCCTTCTGCAACGAAAAGAACGAGACCACCGAGCACATCCTCACTTCTTGCCAAGTAAGTTCCGTGGTTTGGCAGATGATGTAGAATTGGCTAAAAATCCCACCCATCTTCGCATTCTCTGTAAAAGACCTGCTCCAAATCCAGAAACACGTAAACGGGTCGGTGATAAAAAAAAGGCTGTACAAGCGATTATCCTTATAGCATGTTGGTGGCTATGGAAATTGCGCAACGAAATCGTCTTCTCAAACGTGAGACTTGACATAGCAAAACTATCTGCGAATATAAAAAGTTCAAGCTTCCTTTGGATTAAAAATCGAGCAAAATTGTATGATCTAGAGTGGCAAAGCTGGTGCGCCTTTGCTTTTGTATAATCTTTTGTACCATCTAGCATCTTGCTACTTTTGTTTTTTAATAAAATCCGCCGTTCAAAAATATATATATAATGTTTGTTTTTTGGATTTTGATTCATCCGCACTGAATCACCATTCATTTCTCCAAAAGTGCTTGTAAGTTGTAACATGTCACCATTCATCAATATTATATATATATACATTTAGAAAGGGTTTTATGCATGTTTTTTTGTACCTTTTGGTACAACTCTTGAAAGCATGTATTTGTGAGGTCTTTATCTTTCCACGTGTGGTGCCAAGTTTTCTGTACAAGTATTGAAAGGATGTGGTACAGGCATATTAAGCTGCGTACAAGGCTAGAAAGCATGTGATACAAGCATTTCTTACTCATCTTCATCAATCGTCATCATCTCTTTCAAAATCAACACAAAACCTACAAAAATCAACAAAGCCCTAACAAAAATAATCAAAGGTTTATTACTAATACGGCAAGTTTCGTAACATCGTGAAACCTAAAGGGGCTTTTCATCAAAAATAGTACATAACAAGCTCTTCATCGGTGGGGTGTAGCCTGAACCCAGTGCTAGAGGCGTCGGCGGTGGTGGTGGAACTGGCGGTTGACGACAGAGGTACGGTGATGATTTCTTGGCCCATGGTGGTTTATAATAATATTATAAATAATATTGTTACTCTTCCTTTAGTTGTGACCGTCATCTCGACAACAGCGTCACCGGTTTCTGTCTTGAGTTCCTCTGTGAACGCCTCACAACCCTGGATAAATTCGTTGACGTCTTCATCCTTTGTGAACGCCTCACAACTTTGGTCTATGTGTTTTGTTTGAGCATCATTGTAGTTGACAGTACCATCCATTGACATTATTTTTCTTTTAGATTTCCTATTGAAGGTTAATTTCCGTCCATAATAGCTTCTTCTCTCACTACATATATTTTGACTTTCACCTAAATTGGGCTTTTTATAAACGATTACAATGGGATTTGATTTTTGTTAGCTTAGTAGCAAGGGTTTATGCTTATTTCTGTTCATTGCGTATTTCATAGAGTTTATTTTGTTTTAGTGACTGATGATGCGAAGTTGTTAGAATAAATTTTGGTAAACTCTAACGTCTTTGATCTGATTATGTTTTTCCAGATTAATGACAAGCCCTAACGTATTGGGGTTTTTAGGGCGACGATAACTTTGAATAGATCTTGATTTCCAGCTTTCAATTTTTTACAACTTGGGATATTATACCTTTTAATACACTAATATATTTGTAAATTGTAAATTAATCTATTGCTTACAATAGGCTTACTATCTTTGCACTCTTTTTTAATTTTGTGGATTTTTATATTGATTTTCACGTATGTTGAATGTACCATTGGTTTAAAAAAGCGCGCTTGAGGCATGAGGCACCCGAGGCGAACAGAAAAATGCTTTTTATTGGCTGAGGCGCTTGAGGTCTGACGCACCCAAGGAGAACAGAAAGCACTTTTTATTGGCTGAGGCGCTAGATTACAAAAGCCCCCTGAGGTGGCACTACAGTTGTTGAGGCGAGTGTCGCTAAAAACAACTGCAAGTGTAGGATGATAGCTTGAGGGCTACTTAATAATTCTGTTGCGATGCATCTTTGCAGTAAAAGTTATAGGTGATCACAAGAGTGGCAAATCAAAAGGGTATGGATTTGTGATGGTCAGGTAACATTGAATTTATATATGTTATATAATATGAGTGTGTTACCTTTTTTTTCAGAAGCAATATCCAGTTCCAATATGCAAACAAGAAAACCACAACAAAGAAGGATGTATCAATGTGAATTAACTCAACAAGAAGGTTTATATCAAACCACTAAGTCATTTTGTTTCTTCAGTATGTTGCTACTATGTACATGTAATTATTTATTTTTCTCATTTATGAATTTTGTAGCAATGGCTTTCCTAAGCAGAAGGTTATACGCATGCCCTAACCATCACACCACTATCCATCTTTGATACCCTCTCAGTTATTGTTGAGGTGGTTGATTTAATTTATTTGTTGCTTATTTAATTATTTTTCACTTTTTTCTTTGCTAATTATATCTTTTTATTAAAATTTTGAAATAGGCTGGAATAAATGCACTTTGCGAAGGTCACTCCTAATGTTGGGACCCTGGAACTATAAACAACGATACGCAAGAAACTAAAGGGTAAGTTCCTTCATTTACGACAATGTTCTCTACCCTGACTAATATGGAGTGCTTGGTTTTAAAAGGCGTGCGCCTGAGGCGTGAGTCAAGCTGGAAAAAGCCTCAGGGGCTTGAGGTGGTGCCTCATGTAGTTATGGGTCAAAATCAGGTTTCTGGGAGGTTGGTATGTCAAAACAACCAAAGTGGTGAAAAATATGAAAGGTTTACATGCTAAAAAGGTTGATATGTAAAACGAGACGAGACACACAATTTTTGGTTGTTGAACAAAATTAATTTGGTTTAGATAGAGCAACACCTCATGTACCTGATGTGCCTACCTCACACTTTTGTAACCAAGATAGAATGATAAATGTTGAATAAGAATTCTTTTTTTATTTCATTTCTTATTGTAGAGAATTCTTACACACATGACCAAAATGTGTCACTAATGGGGCAAAGCAAAGCATACTACAAGTAATCCTTTATGTTTGTTCCCTAGAAGATGAGGTCATTTGCTTTCTACTTTTTTGTATATAACTTTTCGTGAAATTTGCTATTAGGTGAAATTGTTTATGTTGTTACTGTCTATAACACACTATCTCATTAATTTCATAATCTTTCTCCCTTTCAGGTTATAATTCCAGCTCCCTTTTAGGCGAGTTACCCCGGAATGGCAAGGCCGGTTGAGGCAACACCCGTGATTCTTCCGGTAAGCATTTTAGAAAAGTTCCTGATAGATCTGAAGCTTCTAGAATCTAAGATTACGTAGAAGTCAAGACTTCTGATTCTTTGTGCTCCACCAAACCTAACAGGCTCGGCTTATCCCAAGGTATTGCTCGAGTTGTTGCTAACCATCCAAGACTCTTGGTAGAATAATATCATCTTCTACTTCATCATGTGTCCTTTTTATAGAGTTGACTAGATGGGTGGGTTGGCCTGGTAGGGTAATGAGTGAAAACGGGTCGGTTTGCTTTGACCTTTAAAAGTAGTAAAAGTAAATACATTGGCTATAACTTATATTTCTTTGTATTACAATCATAATCTAATTTTCTTGCAATAAGAAACAGTTTTAATGCATTGAACTGCAAAAACTCACACACAATCTCCCCATGTTAGGATTTTAAACCAACAACCATTGACAAGCTAAAGATATCTGGTAAAATAAAGAACATTTTCAGAGGATGTATGCATTGAAGACACATTTTAGGCGGCTTTACACCCGTGTGGCCCATAAGAATTGAAGTCTCTGCCAACAAACACCCTTTTGTCATCAACAATTTACAAAGTCAAGCTATGAGTAGGCATAAGGTTGATTGTATACAAGTGCAGAGTGAATATGCTTATAAGAAAAAATGATGAGATTTACATTCTCATTAAGAAAGCATGAAGGATTTGTTAATCTGCTATCGATTCATGGTTAACATCCGAAGGTCATTAGGTGCATTTATTTTACAAATCTTCATGGTATGTCTCAATCTCTTTATATCTTTTGTGATTAAAATCTGTTTGATATTCTATGCATTTTGACTTATGCAGATTTCATGGTTGACAATTGAAGAGATTCAAAGATTGTTTTTTTTTTGTTTCGCTCGACTTTAGACCAAGTACTTTGAATACTATTTTAATTCATTTCTCACCTGAGGTTTTGCTCAATTGGTAATTAGACTATGCACTCTAAATTAGGAACTGGATATTGTCGTTGCGATCGGTGATTTTGAACTTCATGTTTTATGTAAATAGTTGGTTTGTTACTGAGCTCCAAACCGCCGCAACGCGCGGGGTCAATTACTAGTTTTATAATAAATTTTGACATTTCATCAGCATATGGTACCCGAATCAATGTCCTTTTTTACTTTAGAACAAATAAGTAAGTTTTTGATAATTTATAAAAGTAAGTAAGTTTTTGATAACCCATTAATATATAAATTATAGATTAAAAATTACAAAATTATGTAAAGTTGTAACTTTTAGTTAAATAAGTTTAAATAAGATCTAAGTTAATTTGTTCATTCTTCCTTCAAGACCACGCCTATTGATTTGATGACCAATTATTAAACCTTGTGCTAAAGAGTATTAATAGTTATGGACTTATGGTGATAGGTGGTAGTTGAGGACTGAAAATTCTATAAATCATCAATTTATTAAAGTATAATATAAAACCAAGTGTTATTTACTTGTTGGCACGTTATCATTTTTTTATTTCAACAAAAAATAAATAAATAAATAAATAAAGTTTTGCATGGAGTCAAATACAAGGAGTCAAGGAACTTATAATCGATTCCACAAGTCTATTTAATTTTTTTAAATCGGTTAAATCGATAAAAATGGTTTTGTAGGTAACTAGTGGGATACTCCCGCACTACGCGGCGGGAATCGTTGGGTATTAGTTCACCTTGTTATCAAAACGGTATGATACTAGCACTTGAAGTAGCAATCTATCTACTAGTTGATTAAAGACATTACTATCTACTACAACTTATAGTTATAAAAACAATACAAACTACAAAGACTATTAAAAAGCCCCGTTAGGGGTTTCTGTATTACTCTTCATAATTAACCAAGTAGTAATAATATTTGGAGAGGAAAGAGGAAGGAAGCAAACCTCTAAGGCTCTAACAGTATTGATAATTGGCCATATGTCCTTTTCTTTGGCTCATCGTTCAGATGTTTAATGATATGATCATGAACGTGTTATTGCTTTCCCACGAAACAACCAAAAGACTATGAGCAATTGTTTTTTTTTTTTTTGTTTACAATAAATCTGATTATAAAAGCACGTAAAAATATATCTTTTTTTCATTTCTAAGGCTGTTTCTTTTTCTAAAAAAGGTATGCACAGGCTCTTCGATCTACGCCGCGAATGCAGACCACGTGCATACATTGTCATTTGCAGACTGTTTGTTTTTTCGAAGACGTTTTATAAAAACCGTCTGCGCAAGCTCTTCTTGGTGCAGCTTGGCCTAGACACTTCTAAGATCTGCTAAGGTCTGTAAAGGGTTAAACACCACCACCCACCGTCCACCACAGTCCACTGTCCACCACCATCACCATCCACCACTACCACCATCCATCACCATCACTACCAGATTTTTTTATTGCAGACTGTTGATGTTTGTTCCACCTCTTTTTTTGCGGATGTCTGAAGATGTGGTCCGTAAACTGCAGACATTTTACCTCTAAAAAAAGAAACAACACCTAAGTGTTTGAAATATTTCAACATTGTAACTGTTGGAAACTAATGAGTTAATTTCCGTTTGAATCCAGAGGTTTACAAATTTTAAATAACTTGAGTACGAATTCTTGTTTCTTCTCAATCATAGCCTCAAGTTTATGAATGTTAACTATTTGTTTCTTGTTTCTTCTCAAATCCCTCTCCGCTGAAATAGTTACCACATGTGGTTCACGTCCCCTTCACCCATAACAACTACACCGTATAGTCTAAAGAGGTAAGATGGATATGACACTATCTTGTTTAAGACATAAATGAAAGAGAAAATTACATAGATTGTCCTTTAGTTATACCTAAAATTGCATTTTATGTCCTTTTTTCGAATTTTTGACTCCTTATGTCCTTTGTTTTATACAGTTGTTACATCCTATGTCCTTTAGACCAAACCCAGTTAAATAACTCAGTTAAGTTGGTCATGTGCCCCTCATGTGAGGGGCAACCCTGTCTTTTCACCCTCAAAAGGACAATCTGTGTAATAATAATAATGACAATCTGTGTAATAATAATAATAAGGACAATCTGGTTGACTTCGGTTGACCAAGGCTTGACCATTCCTTGACTCGATTCTTGACCCAAACCTTGCTTCAACAACCAACCATCCTAACCTCTATCATCATATCTAATCATTACCACTACCGAGCCATCATCTAACATCGCCACTGCCACCTATGACCACCATAAGCCTCACCACCATCACCGTTGGTTAACCACCAACCCTAATCACCACCACCGCCGCCTGCCATCAACAATCAGTCACACCACTCGGTAACCACCATAACCCGAGACCAAACCCCTACCTCTGTACAGAACCATCACCAATAACCACCACTAATTCTCTGTCAAGAACCGTCGAGAACATCATCAATACCATCGCTTAACTGCTTGGTAATCCACTTCAAAATCAGATCTGCTTTGCCTGGTACGACCACCGCCGCCGCCGTCTGGAACCACCACTGTGAGCCGCTGTCGTTATCGTCTTCCCCTTTCCAATTCTTGCTCCCCTTCTCTCTCTCTTTCTGTCCTCTGTCTAGCTTTCTCTCTCTATCTCCGTGTCTCTCTCTCTTCCCTCTCTCTAGACTTTTGCGTGTATGTGTATAAGTGAGAGGAGAGAGGGTGTGGTTGGTGGTTAGTGGGTCTCGACCGGAGCACTGCCGGAGGACGGCGGTGGGAGCCCTCCGGCTCCTCCTCCTTTCCTTTTCTCCAAGTCTCTCTCTCTAACTTATGTGTGTTTGTGTGATGTATAAAGAATACACAGACACATGTGTATGTGTTGTGTTTTATAAAAAGGATTAATGGGTAGGTGTCACCAAGAGGGGAGGACAAGTGTCCTCTCCTTTGGTGACTCACCCGTCTCGATCGAGTGCGGGTTTGGGTTCGTTTCGCGTATAAACTCGGTCTCGTAACATGCTTAATGGTAATATTTTATATTATCTTGTTCGGTTTTCAGTTTCGCACTTAAACGACTCGATTAATATTTATTTTAGTTAACTTTTTATTGTAACACGGTATTAAAACGCGAAAAAATTTTAGGGGTTTGTGCCGGGTTGTTACACACAGAATGTCCTTATTATTATTATTACACAGATTGTCCTTATTATTATTATTACACAGATTGTCCTTATTATTATTATTACACAGATTGTTCTTTTGAGGGTGAAAAGACAGGATTGCCCCTCACATGAGGGGCACATGACCAACTTAACTGAGTTATTTAACTGGGTTTGGTCTAAAGGACATAGGGTGTAACAAGTGTATAAAACAAAGGACATAAGGAGTCAAAAATTCGATAAAAGGACATAGGATGCAATTTTAGGTATAACTAAAGGACAATCTGTGTAATTCTCTCTAAATAAAAAGTTGCTTTTTGTTTAGCATGTTAAAACTTAAAAGTGAACTATCCACATATATATCTCGTTCTCATTAAATACATTTTCAGGACTCAATCAAACTTATGTTTCACATATTAATGTTAGTCACAAAAGTAACTATCAGGCTAAGCGGTGAACAGACAGAACCACACCCCCGTCCCCCAAAATTTCCCCCGTCCCACCCTCTACACCTCACCGCCTGCCCCGTCCCCCACTTGCCCCGTCTCCCCCGTCCCCCACGAGACATACCGGACGGACCAATGAGATTTTTTCCTTTTTTTTTTTTTTGAAATCCAACGGTAACTTTTTTAACGGCTATTTTTTTTTTGTTTTTTAATAAATACCATTTAAACCATATAAACACAATCTATCTAAAAAAAACCCCATAAATCAACCAAAACCAACAAAAAAAACCTCTACTTTCTTTAAAAAATTATCAAACAAAATGTCTTACCTACCAATGGTTGATTCCTCATCTTCGTCGAGCGAGGAAAACCAGCTTTTTGTTAACGCGATTTGGGAAGCGGCACAATCAATCGTGGCGGATGAAGAAGAAGAAGTGAGCTCGCAACCACGACTTAGACAAGGGCCTTTAAACAGAGACCGTGAGGGTAAGCGTTTAATTTTTTCTTATAATATATATGTAGCAAGTATTTTTTTTTTGGAACGTATAATTTTTTTATATTATTTAGTATTTATTTGAACATTATTTTATTTACTTATTACTTTTATAAAACTAATAAAAATAATATTAGAAAACAAAAAAAAATATATTAAATGCTTGAGACATGGGGTTGTTCATGTCTGCACACCACACCCATGTCTCAGACACCACCTAAGTGATGTGGCAGCCTACGTGGCACTGAGACATGAGGTTTTTCATGTCTGCCCACCTTATAGCCTCATTGTTCACTTGTACTCTTGCCATAAAGTTTGATCCCAAACGCAAACCAAGAGATATAGGCAATGCATGAAAGTGAGAAGCAAAGAACATTCAACTTTATGCTCACTTTCTTATAACGTTTCTATTTTATTTTTTTTGCATAATCCATTTTTTATATACTTTTTCAAATATTTGATAGATATTTATAACAAAACAGAGTTTAAAGAACATATTAAACCAAATGTCATTAATACAAATACGTATATGAGGGTAAATTAGTCTTTCAAATACTAACAATTTAATTCCTTCAATTTAATTACAATTTGTTAGTAGTTGTATTTTTTCCCTTATAAGAAACTAATTTACCCATGATTTTTAAACAACCATAGCTTTTCAATAAGTTAATGTTTTTTTTTTTTTTGAAATTACACAATAAAAACGAGCATCTTATTCTTTTTAAATTTGAGTATAGTATCTATATAGTTTTTGATTAAAAATTGATATATTACGTGGTTAACCGTATACATGGTGAGCAATACTTGAATTGCAAACCGAAAATAGACGAAACCGAAATGAAATAAACCAAAACTGGAAATCTATTAACCGCAAGCCGAATTAACCAAAAATCTGTTATCGGTTTTTTTTTTGTATCCTCGCTTAACCAAAATTAACTGAATCGAATTAAACCATTCAAATTTTAATATATTTCTACCTTGTATACCTCTCCAATTCATTAATTTCATATTTTATACCTACATTTCATGTATTTATACACCCATTTCATATATTTATGTCTCAATTTCATGTATTTTTAACGCAAAAACTTTAGCTAAAGTTTGATTTTGGCAATTACCTAAAATTAAATGAATCGAAGCAAAAACCATCAATGTAACTGTATAAACCGAACTGGTTAACCCAAAATCAATTGTTTTGTAAAATAGACTAATGACTTCGTTCCTGACTTCGATGGAAGATAATAACCGAACTGACCGAACCATTTTGTCGAAAATAGACTAACAAATGACAATTTGCATTTTGTCGTGATTTTATATATATATATATATATATATATATATATATATATATATATATATATATATGGTTAGAATCAAATACATAGTGAAAGAAAAGTAGGAAGGGTATTAAATGGACTCTGATTGAATTCAAGCGACATTGGAACCTTCTTATTGAACCTTACGATCTTAGTTTTTAGGTTTTCGCTTTTTTAGATTTTTTAACTTGTAGTTTTAGAATTTACATTATATCATTGTGTCTTTTTCTTATTTTTATCATTTTGTCATTTTTGCTATTCATTGTGTCTTTTTTCTTCAACATGGTGTTATATATTCAGCATTATGTTATATTTTGTAGTTAATTTTATTATATTTCGTGATTTATTGTGTTTTTGTATTATTTTCACCATGTCTGATAACTTGACCATGTATATATACACACACACTTTCATCTAATGTTTAGTTGTCAGACTTAGTAGGATTTTTAAAATGTTAAGCTTATTTTTTAGAGTTTGTATGATCAAATAACAATTATCTAAACCACAACAAAGCTAAAAAGATTAATATAGCATTAAACACAATAGATGGAAATATTAAAAAGATATACAGATTATAGTAATTATGAATTATGAATTATCATTTTACTCATTCAATTCTTGATGAAGCCAAAGGCATTATAGCCCAACAACATTTTAGTGGTGAGATAAGACTTAGGGACCATAAGGTTTTGGGTTCGAATCTTACAAATGGGGTTTTTCTTATAATTATATAATTATGAGTTTCCTCCTGAATTTGTGACTTGATGGTGGAATATGATCGCGTGGCAACATTGGTAGCACGATGATATACTCCAGTATTCCGTGAGTGATTCCAATTTGTTGGCCGTTAAAAAAAAAAAAAAATTCTTGATGAATGTCAAAATCTCATTTGATGATTTTATTTTTTTACCTTTTTTAATAAATCATAATAGGAACTCTGGTAATGATTTTGATTTAAACAAATCTTTCTATTTAAGCAACATTTGTTTGGTTTTTTTCAATCGGGTTGGTGACTTATAGCAAAAGACAAAGATTTTACAAATTATTAGGTTTAAAGATCTTGGTTTTAAATCTCACATAAGATTAAAGAAACTGGTTGTTAAAAAAAATTAACAAAAAAGATATTAGTCAAAACTTTTTAAATAAATCTCACATATTATTCACTGGTTTCGATTATAAGAATTAAAATAGTGATTTTAGCTTCCTTTAAAGTTATTGATACAAAATAATTTCTTTTTGAACGGCATTGATACAAAATAAATGAAAGTCATTATTATTATCATACAATATAAACATTTAATAATTAGTAAAAGATAATTATTTTGTTTTATTCATATTTAACTAAAAAATATTTGATGCTAGGAAAACAAAAATAGGAAATTTAGTTTCTATATATATTTAACTAAAATATCTTATAATTATACTTGACATATCTTTTTCTATATAATACTGTTTATTAGTATATTATTATATTGCATGTTACCATATATATACACACACTACACCTTCCCCTCTTCGCCATCTCTATCTCTCCATCTGCTCTCAACTCGTGTTTCAATTCACAGGATCCATACTATCGTGTATATGATTCATAATTCTATTCCTTAATTATCGTAACAGATTACATACATATTCACAGGTAATCCAATTTCAACCTCCCCTGTTTTTAGCTCCACACTATTAAATATATTAATAACAACACTTGCAATCAATCTTTCCTTGAAATTCAAATCTTTTACGATACCCAAATGGGTTATAGGATTACATGTTACAGATCTGACACAAATTCTTGTGAGGGTTTTGAATTTTGTAAAATTTTATGATAAAGATTGAATTTTTATGTATGATGCATATGGATTGAACTGTTGTTTGATAATGCTTTGTTTTTAAGCTAAATTGGGAGTGGGTTTTGTTTGGAATTTTGTGTTTTTATATAATCTTTATTGATGGTTTGTTTAAAAGAAATAAAATAAAAAAGGCAAAGAATATTGGAACTTTACTCTGTTTTATCTTCAAAATAAGTAAAAAAAGGAAAAGTGTGAATTAAGTTATCTAGTACTGTTTCTATCTTCTTCACTCAATGGGCACAAATCATAAGGGCCCTCTAACCAGAATTTATAAAATTTGGACCAAAATTTTTTAGTCAAATTTTTATTTAATTGGAATATTAGCATGGCCGGCAGTTGGTAATATTGCCACCAGAATTTGACAATTTTTTCTTGAATTTTTCACATCCCATGCCACCTGGTCTGCACTAATTTCCAATTTAATTTATTAACTTTTTTTTATATGTAGTTTTTATATGTATTTTTTTTGTGTTTTGACTTTGACTTTTTTATTTAGATTATCAAGATCTGTCATTGAACTGGTTTGTCTCAAAACTATGTCTTGTTTACTATTATGTTGAGGAACTTATGACAATTAAGTTAAATCCTTTAGTTTAAATTAATATGATATGCAAAATTTGGTTGTTGGGTACTAGTTATATTGCATGTATGCTTACAAGATTAGAACTTTTGATTGACAGATTGTACATTAATTTGTGAGGGGGCAAGAAATGAAGTATAAAGATGAGAATAAGTCCGAAAGGCGACCTGAGAAAAGCTCAAGGGTGGTGCCTATAGGAATAATGTTTGTGGTGCTATGTGGGCTCTCATTTTATCTTGGTGGGATCTATGGTTCTGAAAAGAACAAAATTTCTGTTGAACAGGTTTCTAAACCAGTTGACAATAGAGAAGTGGAACAAACTGGTTCTGGCGCGATTCAGGTGAAAACGGTTTCATTTCCTGAATGCAGTGCTGACTTACAGGACTATACACCCTGCACCGATCCAAAGGTATATGCTTTTCCGTGTGTGTTAAATCTTGTTTGAGAAAATTGAGGTCTTAACAAGATTTGACACAAAGGACATGTTGCTTTACTTGATTGTGGGTATTAACTGTTTTTTTTTTATTTATTTCTATTAGACTATTAGTTGTTTCTTGGGCTGGCTGGTGGATGACATTATAAATTTTGGTTGTTTGTTTCTGTTGGTAATTACTGTAATTAGAGATTAATGCAATTGGTTATATGTTTCACAGAGATGGATGAAATATGGGCGGCACAGGCTTACATTTATGGAGCGCCATTGCCCGCCTGTTTTTGATAGGAAGGAATGTTTGATACCACCACCTGATGGCTACAAGGAGCCTATCAGATGGCCAAAGAGCAGAGATGAATGTTGGTACAGGTAAAGTTCGAATCTTTTGTATCTTTTTATGTCTATCTTGGATCAAGATTAGAGGCAACAATGATGGGCAGTGGTCTGGCATGTTGGGTAATATGTCAATACCAGTGTGAGTTGAAACGGGCCATTTCTTAGTATGCGTCGAAACTGGCCCTATTGGGTTATTGCTTGAACTACTAAACCTTTTTGTCCAAATAACTAACATGTTAATTATGATTAAAAAGTTGAAACAAAATTGTTCATCGAAGAAGTAAAGAGTTGACGCTTTGTGTAAGTTTCAGCCCATTTGACGAGTTCCTCTTCTAGCAATTTTTATCAATTAAACATGTTTGAGATAATATACAACTGTATATTGTTCAAAATTACCACTTTAAATCAAGTTGTCTTTTGCCTAATGTTTGCATATTTAACCTTCCAGGAATGTCCCATATGACTGGATCAACAAACAAAAGTCAAACCAACATTGGCTAAGGAAAGAAGGAGAAAAATTCTACTTTCCGGGTGGTGGTACTATGTTCCCCAATGGTGTTAGCGCATATGTTGATTTAATGCAAAATCTAATTCCGGGGATGAAAGATGGAAGTGTTCGTACAGCCATTGATACCGGTTGTGGGGTTAGTTTTCCAAATCATATTTTTTAATCTTAACCAAATAGAGCAAGTTTTAGTTATGTAAACTCAAAATTTGGAATTTTCTAAATTTTCTAGGTTGCTAGTTGGGGAGGTGACTTGCTTGATCGTGGCATCCTAACCGTTTCTCTTGCCCCAAGAGATAACCATGAGGCCCAAGTCCAGTTTGCGTTAGAACGTGGGATTCCTGCAATTCTTGGAATCATATCTACACAACGTCTTCCATTCCCATCAAATTCGTTTGATATGGCTCATTGCTCACGATGCCTCATCCCATGGACAGAATTCGGTACTTTTTCTTATCTCTTAACATAAGTGATGTTATAGTAGGGGGCAAAATGGGCTGGTCAAATGGGTCATTTTAGGTGGGTTCAAAGGGAACTGGATGTGTGTGTAGGTTAACGGGTCAAACGGGTTCAAGTCAAAATGTGTCATTTTAGCCATAAAATCTTTATAATTAAAAAAATACTACAGCTGAAAGACATTCCCAGTGAAGTCTTTTATGTAGTAAGTAATCTTGATTCTTGGTTGATTTCTTGAATGACATTTTCAGGTGGAATTTACCTTCTAGAAGTACACAGAATCCTAAGACCAGGAGGCTTTTGGGTCCTCTCGGGTCCACCGATAAACTATGAGAACCGGTACATAGGTTGGAACACAACAGTAGCTGAACAAAAAGCGAATTACGAGAAACTAGAACAACTTCTAACTAAAATGTGCTTTAAAGTATATAACAAGAAAAATGATATAGCAGTTTGGCAGAAATCATCAGATGAAAGCTGTTACAAGCAGCTTGATGCACCAGATAACTACCCGACAAAATGTGATGATGGCACCGAGCCTGATTCCGCATGGTACACCCCATTGAGACCATGTGTGGTTGTGCCTAACTTAAATCACAAGAAACTAAGCTTGCAGTCGGTCCCAAAATGGCCTGAAAGATTACATGAGGCCCCGGACCGAATTGTTGATGTTAAAGGTAGCCATGTTAGCGACTTTAACCGTGATGATAGTAAGTGGAAAAATAGAGTGAAGCATTACAAAACGTTGCTTTCGGCTCTTGGAACTGATAAGATACGGAATGTGATGGATATGAATACCCGTTATGGAGGTTTTGCCGCTAGTTTGATTGATGATCCCCTTTGGGTGATGAATGTTGTTTCATCTTATGCTCCTAATACACTTCCTGTCGTATATGATAGGGGCTTAATCGGAACTTATCACGACTGGTAAGACAAACACATAGTTTTAAATACTATATTTGATTGATGATCTTGTGTTGTTTTCTATAGAGATTTTAACTCGTTTATTTGTTGTTACTTGTTAGGTGTGAGGCGTTCTCCACGTATCCAAGAACATATGATCTTCTGCATCTAGACGGTCTCTTTACATCGGAAAGCCATAGGTAAATTGGGTTACTTGAAAGTAAAAGATGGTAGTAAAGAAATCTTGAAATTTTGACATTTGAATTTGATTGTTTGTTGAGTAGGTGTGAGATGAAATATGTGTTGCTGGAGATGGATCGGATACTGAGACCAAACGGGTATGCGTTAATGAGGGAATCAAGCTATTTTGTCGATGGGATCGCTGCAATTGCTAAAGGGTTGAGATGGGATTGTCATGTAGAAGATACTGAAGATGTTAATAACAGAGAAAAGATATTGATTTGCCAGAAAAAGCTATGGTACTCACAGCAACAACAAAGATAAGATTTTTTTTTTTTTTTTTCAAGAAACCAGCAGATAGATAGTTAAATTAAGAATCATTAAGTTGGTATTTCATAATTATATACATAAAGAGTTTTCACAAAAAAAGGGAAGATTAATTGGCATAAATTTGAAATCAAGCTGGTATAGATATGTTTGTGTTATAGAAGAAATATGAGTTGATTTTGGTTGTATTTTTGAAACAAGAACCAGACATGTTTTGTTTTTCTTGTCCTTTGTTCTCCAAGGTGCTTATTCTTATTGTATTTAATTGGATTTGTTCTGGTGTTTAATATTTTGTGTAATTCTTGCAAAAACAAGTCTTATTTATATGTTTGTGAAATGTTTATTATTGTTAAAACTTAAAAATGCAAAACTGTATCAAAGACAAGCTAAAAATTGAAGCATAGTAGATTAAGTGAAGAATAACACAAATCATTTTGTATATTTAACAGATATATGTTAATTTTTTTGATGATAGAATGCCAAAAATAGTACTTTTGTTTGTTTCTTTCTTAATCATCATTTTGTCACAGTTAGATGATATGTGAGAAATGAACATCAACATGAAACTGTAGAAGAGATAAAACTAGAGGGGTAATACACTACTACTAACAGAGATAGTAAACTTTTGGTTTATTTGGACATACATTTTAGAGGTTATCGTGTAGGTATACATTTTAATGGGTTTAACTAAGTGGATAAAAAAGTTGGGAACGGATCAGAATGGGCGAAAAATAAGAGAACGAGTCAGAACGGGTAAAGAAATATATAGAACCCATCATTATGGATTTCTTGCATGTTTTCCAGGACTTAACCTGACTATAGTTGTGTCATTGGAGACTTGAAGTGTTTTTTTTTTACTACAATTGGCCGAAAACTCGACCAGTCAACCATCCCCCGCTCCTTCTCATCGCTCTTTGGTTCGAGCATCGTCAGTCTGCTCACGCCTGGGTGCTTTTTGGGTTCTAAGTCTCATGGGTCAATAGTCGTCTACCACTCCCAAGTTTGCTTATGTGGTGCCCATATTCGAATTTGAATTTTATTTATTTGTTTTCTATCCTGTTGTTGCTGCTGCTTCGATCTCCATCTTTCACTTATTTATTCTTTGATTTTTCTAACTCAACATTATGCATATGACGATGATGATTGAACGATATGCAATGCACTGGTTTTATTTGAATGGTGATTGCTCATTATCATTGAACAGAGGATAAACGTGTTCAACTTTTTAACAAAATAAATCAGTGGATACTCCACCACCCTTTATAAATTTATATATATTAATCTTCTAGTTACTAACAAATTACGCAACGTTCTTTCACTACTTATTATTAATCAAGTAATTTTACTTCATTATTTCGAAATTTATAAAAAAAAATGATCACCGGTCAACTAATATTCATCTTCCTGACCCATTTCTTAACCACCACCGTCTCCCTCCGCCCCCTTACCACCAACCACCACTGCAACCGTCACAACCTACCACCACAAACCACCCTCCGACCCGACCAATTCACCGTCCTAATCAACGGCTATTCCGAATCACGCATCCCAATCCTCCACACAATAACCAAACATTACTCATCCTCTCCATCAGTCTCCTCCGTCGTCATCCTATGGGGAAACCCTAACACTCCTTCCCAAACCCTAACACACCTCTCTCACAACCTCTCAACCACATCACCAGGCCACGCGCCAATCACAATAATCAAACAACCATCGTCAAGCCTCAACGCACGATTTCTCCCGCGCGCGTGGATCACCACGCGCGCGGTACTAATCTGCGACGACGACATCGAAACCGATATTAAAACTAATGAATTCGCGTTTAATGTATGGAAGAATAATCCAGAACAGTTGATAGGGTTATTTGTTAGGTCACATGAGTATGATTTAACAACTAGGTCATGGATGTATACAGTGCATCCAGATAAGTATTCAATTGTACTAACAAAGTATATGTTAATGAAAACAGAGTATTTGTACCTGTACAGCTGTGAAGGAGGGGAGATGATGAGGCAAGCTAGGAATATTGTTGATGAGATGAGGAATTGTGAGGACATTTTAATGAATTTTGTGGCGGCGAATGCGACGGGAGGCGGTGTGGTGTTGGTAGGGGGTGGGAGGTTAGGGATTGGGGTGATGCAAGGAATGATGGTGGGAGCGAATTGGCGGTGGCGGTCGGGTTGAGTAGTAGGAAGAAGGAGCATAGGAAGAGGAGAGGGGAATGTATAACAGAGTTTCATAGGGTGTTGGGGAAGATGGTGTTGAAGTATAGGTATGGGAAGGTGGTTGATTCTGTTAGGGAACAGGGGCTTTGTGAGAAAGGTGGTAAGTTGGTGTTTTGTGATCAATTTGCTAGATAAAAGTTGATGCTCGGCTCGTGATCTGATCTTAAGTGTTTTACGGAATTTGAACTCTTCGTGTGTTCTGGATAGAATGGAGACATCTTACAACCAGATGCATAAACTTGTAACGCTTCCAGGCACAAACGAGGCGTTTTCTTTATATCTTTTCAACTTTTATATGTTTTGTATGAGAAGGGTATGGGTAAGTTCTTTGCATTCTGTTGTTCTTAAATTCAATGAACACAAGATGTCATCAACCTCCATATAGTTGAGGTTGATTAAGCAATTACAATAGTATAGGACAAAATGGTGAACATGTTCCATTAACAAGCTAATACACTGAAATGGTAACAACAGCTCTTAACAATTCTCAAATAAACTAGAACGTTTATTATCAACTGTATGTGATCCGGTACCTAGACTAAGTTCAACTTCAGCACTCGCGTACCATTCTGGGATACTGACATCTCTTCCTCGGAATTGAGATCCTAAAACTATGTCATCACGTAGTCTCTGTGCCCCAATAAGCTAAACATTAAGACATTAAAGTAGGATTAAAACAATGGACATGAGAATTGTTTGATGTAAATAATATAAACAGTACATGTTTTTATTCTAGTATTACTATGAAGGTTGATAACTTGTGCTAAATTCATTTATAAAACAATGAACAAAATACGACTACAAATGCTACCATTAGCTCTCATTATACACGTATACAAATCATACTAAACTATGAATTAGATTCCATCTAATTTTCTTTTATTTGTTGAAATCAGTAAAATGAGGAGTAAAACTTAGAAACTGAATTGTGTACCTTGGCTGATGCGTAATTATTTCCATCAGCAGCATCCTGCAAAATACGCGCTGCGACCTGAAAATATAAAAAAATATCAAAGAATAAAAAAGTTTAACTGTTGAAGACTTTTGCGTGAACTCTTTATCCAAAATGTTAATAAAAGATAATAATGAAGAAACTGAAAATACCTGACCACCATTGACCCCACCATCATAGTTCGGTTTTAAACTAGTTGCTCGTTCGAGGTATTGTCTCCAATGACCCGCGAACAAATCCCTCTTAGTCATCTCAACACCGCCTTGATAATACTGATAAAAAGTTTGTTAGTTCACTTGGTTAGAAAAATTAGAGGGGGCAATTTTGATCCATTGATTTGTAAATAAGCAGACTTAGATTGTGTTTTATCCAAAGAATAAGATTCTTATTGCTATTCTGTAGCCATAATTAAATCAGTAATTATATGTAAAACAGTTTTAGAAGAGAAAAAAGTGTTTGTGGGCTAAACCAGACCCATATAACCGAACCTGTAACCCTTTACCCAACCCACCTGAACTGCCCATCAAATTAAAGATTTACCTCAAGCATATTTCTCAAAAATGGCTCTTCATTGAAATAATCTCTGCGAACATATACAACCGGCAACTTGTACGCCAAGGCTTCACTAACAGTTCCGTATCCAATTTTTCCTGAAATTTCATACATTTAATGAGACAGAAAGCTTAATATTCTTATCATTATACTAAAATCTTTAATATTACCATCAGAATCAGTAAAGAAGAGGGAAAAGTACAAACATTCCGTCACTAACCAATCATGCAATCAGATGCTGCCATGACGTCAGGGGTATACGCGTCTTTCGGCAACTTTATGAAATTGGGAGGAAGCTCCTGTTCAAATGCCCCACAAACCTAAAAAGCATGCAAATTAGAACATTTTCTAATACAAGAATAGTTGTCGACAGACTGAATTCAGGTTATTAGCGGTTCAAAACAAATTCAGGTTGAAACGTGTAGGATCAGTTTGGGTTGATCCACAGTTTTTGTTCAATTTTCAAAACTTCCACCTCTCAAACCATTAGAGCCATTTTGAGCTGTCTATTTAGATAGAGCACACCCTAAATCGATAAATTATAAATAAATGGGTTGCGGTTGTCATCTCTAGGAAGATTCTTGGGGAATACTCAGAAGAGAACATACCAGGCACAGCCAACCAGGAGGCAAATATTCCTCTTTTAACTTCCAACCTGCTGGCTGCAAATTTTTATAACAATTGCATTATTTGTAAAGATAAAATTTACGACAATTGATCTATAACAATGCGCATATTTGACATGTAAATGACCCATAAACTTACTTGTCCACCAAAATTGAGTATAACTAGCTTCACATCCTCACTAATCCCTATTTCACTCCTCACCTACAGGGCAGGACAATTTTATAGCAAGTGTACATTATCAAATACCAAATTAATATAGTTGTGGAAAAACAATTTTACGTTACGAACCTCCTTGCGTGATTTATGCAGTCTCCTTACAACCAAAGGCACATCGATAACGGCCTTAAAAGCAGGCACTGCACAGGATATTTTTCAACAATAAATATAGTCTAAAACATAATGAGACTATTCAAGTACAGTAAATGAAAAAATGTAGGACAAATTACTCGGGCAGTATCCAGGTAGACGAATTAGGAATTCACAATGTGAATAGTCTTCAGCTATCTGTTTTAATTACAAAAAGTTAAATTCTATTATTCCCAAAACTGACCCAATGTAAGTTTACACACAGAAAACAATAACTAAAAAATATGAAAATATATCTTATTTACTGTATAACCAAGAACAAGAAAAGTAAACATGAGATTACAAAGCAAAAAACAATACCTGAGAAATTATTGACTTATGATGAGATCCAGCAGCCATAACATATTCTGCATAAATGTAGTCCCAACTGCAAAAATAGCATACACAATACTTAAGATTAGTAAACTTGATTTCTGTCCACAGTTTCGTTTATTTGGTCCTAATAGAACGACATTTTAGACATTCTCAGTTACCTGAAATTCCCTATACAAACCGAGCGTATGCCAGCATCAGCTGCTGCACGACATGCAACCGCAACAACATCTGTGACCTGTTTCATAAAACAATTTCCACACATGATTCTTAACTGGTTACAAACTTCTAAATGTACAGTCATGTTGTTAATTACCACTAAGTCTGCCTTGATGGAGTTCAGCCACTCAACTTCTGTAGCCAAAATAGAAGCACGAGGCGCAACAACTGTCTCAGAATACTGCATTAACCCAAAACACATACAAATTATACAATAACATTAAAACAATGTAAAACTCAAACCTAAAAACGAACTAGTCTCATTCTTGACACACCTTTTCCAACGAAGCAATCGGATCCACAGTTAAAGCATCCGTTTGAACCGCACCACAGTCCAACACTAACTATTAAAACAAGTAACACATTCAACAACAACAAAAACATCAAACAACATAATGTGTTAACACATTTCCAATTTCCATAACAACCTTTCGAAGAAAAAGGCGCGGCGATTGTATTTCGGTAGTGAAGACAAAGTCAGGTGCACCGGTGACCACATGAACATCATGGCCTGCAAGAATGAGGTGACGTACAACCTACATTGTCATGAAATAAACAGTTAATATAAATAATAAAGGCCGTAGGGCTATTTGTTAATAGTTGAAAGGTCTTGTTGTAACAATATTAACAAACTAGCAAGTCGTTAAATGTTAATATTCTCTATTATCTTAATTTGATGTTAGGAAAATATTATGATTTAATAATAATAAGAATAAGGAATGACCTCAACGACACGTGTGGCGTGGCCGAATCCATGACCAGAAACATAATAGGCGAACACAAGATGATTTAGAGAGGCTGATAATCCATCTTCGATCGTCATCAGAAGAAGATGAAACAGAAATGTTGATTGATTGAATAATGTGAGTTGATGTGGTGTGTAACTAACTAATCAACTATTGGGGTTTTTTATTGGAAGGAAGGAAGGAGGGTGAAGTGAGATCTTTAATTGATTTGGTACGACTGACTATAGAAAGTGACGTTAAGTTTCAGATTTGGGGTGGTTAAATCGGTTATTTTACGCTTATAATTTTTAGAGTGAATTGTTTGGTTGGTCCCTATGCTTTGCAAATCTTGCACTCTTGATCCCTAGACTTCAATAATTACAAACATGATCCTAATGGTTGTATTTTCGTAACACTCGTGGTCCTTAACAGCTAACATCGTTAACTTTTTCAGTTAAATCATGTAAAATGACACAAATACCCTTATTATTAAAATAAACAAAAAACAAATTAAGTAGACCCCACCCACCCTTCTTCTTAATTTTTTTTGCCAAAATAGTGCTACAGGACAAGAGTTTTGTACATTTGGGGGGTGTCAGATCAGGATTTGTCCTTTTGGTGAAACCGCAACTTCAAGTTGCGGTTTATGCTTATGTGTCGTTGACTAGGTGGGAGAGATCATGCACTTTTGGTGAGTAGGAGAGAGAAACCACAAGTTGAACTTGCGGTTTCCTTTTTGAATCATGCACTTTTGGTGAGTAGGAGAGAGAAACCACAAGTTGAACTTGCGGTTTCACCAAAAGTTTAAATCTTGATTTGACACCCCCCAAATGCACAAAATTCCCGTCCTGTAGCACTATTTTGGCAAAAAAAAAAAAAAAAATCCCTTTTTCTTCTTGTCCATTCTTCTTCAGCCATCAACACCACCATCATAATCCCAACCTCACCACCACCTCCACCTCCATCACCATCACAAACCAACATCACCGCCACCACCATCTGCAACCACTTTCAGAACCACAGCCCCCTGCAACAACTTTTGAAACCACCACCATCTGTAACCACATTCGAAATCACCACCACCTGAAACCACTTTCAAAACCACCTCACCACCACCTGCAATCACTTTCAGAACAACCACCACCTGAAACACTTTCAAAACCACCTCCCCCCCCCCCCACATACACACACACACACTCACACTCTCTCTCTCTTTTTCAAAACTTACGATGATCGACAACTGAATACAGGGGGATGGTGTTTTAATGAGCGGAGATGGTGGGGATGGTGTTCTAGTGCGGTGGAAAATGGTGGAACGGTGGTGTTGCCAGGTGGTGGTCTGGTGGGTGGTGGAATGCAGTGGTATGTTGTTAGGATTGTGCTGGAGGAGATGGGTGGGGTGGGGTGGGGAAGAAGAAGGGTGGGATTGAAGTGGGGCCCACTTAAAATTTTATGGTATTTTATAATTTTTTTAAGTGTTTGTCTTTTAGGATCAGAGGGTATAATAGTAATTTTATCCAGACTTAACAATCAAAACTAACGACCATCCATGCCAAGGATTGTCAGTGTTATGAAAAGCGAACCTACGGGAACATACGAGTGATAAGTTGTAAACATTTAGGAACAAATCTGTAATTAGTGAATTTTAGGGATCAAGTGTGCAAGATCTGGAAACAACAAGGATCAACCAAGCAATTCACTCTAATCTTGAATACTGTTTAGTTTCATGATTTTATCTGTACTTTTTTTTTGTTATGATCTGAGTTGTATACAGAACATGTTAAATTATCATACCTAATTTAAAAAATGTGAATACGGAATATGAAAATAATAAAAAAGTAAGGGGATTTACGTAGTTTGGTCTAAATTATTCAATGTTCACGGATGGCAAAATGATTTTTTTTATTTTATTGAGGTGATAGTCGAATAACAAATACAACAAGTGTATTTGTGGAGACTAATTAGGGTTTAGCAAACTTGCTCCCCAACATAAGTCCATTTAGGGCCTTAATTGAATAGGACTATGAGTCCCTTGGATTCTTAATTGAAACCTACCCATAAGGCCCAATGAAACCAACACTTCATTGTGATACGAAATGCACAAATCTGGTATCGGGTCGTACCCACAACCAAACCTAGGTTCGGAAAGTATAGATGTATACCCAATATACCCGATTAGTGTAGGGTCGGGTCTAGTTCCCACTCGAAAACCGGGTACGACCGGTTCTTTTGAAATGTGCTTTTTTAAGAGAGTGTAGAAGCTAGAAGGTGTGAAAAGTGAGTAAACTGAGAGTATTTTTGTGTTTTTTAAGAGGGTGTTTGGGATTGAGTTTGGAAATGCAAAAGTGCTTTTGGTCAGAAGTGCTTATTGGCTTATGAATTTTTGAAAAAGAGTTTAAAAAAATGTTTATATTAGCTTTTGGGATGAGAAACGTCAAAAAGTCAATAGATTGTTTTTTTAAGTGTTTTGCTTAACTTGTGAATATTGGTTGTATGAGTTGTAAATTTGTAAATTTTTTTTCCAAAAGCCAGGATTTCTAACTTCTCAAAAACAGTTTTTCCACCCTTAAAAGCAAAAAAGCCAAAAGTCAAAACAGAAAGTTATTTTGGGTTGCACAAACAGCTTATTGACTTATTGGCTTCTTGAAAAAACCAATAAGTTAATAAGTTGTTTTTAAACTCAATCCCAAATTCGTTAAAGTGTTTTTTGAGTTGGGTAATCAATCAATATATACCACAACTATTTATACTTGTTACGGAGGATAAAAACCAGTCCCAACAGTCATATAGCGGCTATAAATTGCTATATACCCGTTTCAAACGGCTATAATCGGTTCCAGCGCTATGTAACGGTCATAACCGGGTAGAAACTGGGTTTTTTGGTCGGGCAGGAAGCCAAAAATGAAAAAATTGATAGGAACCGGGTATGAACTTTCAGTACTATCGGGTCTGAATCGGTTCTTGCCACCATCAGGTAGGAACCAAAACCGGTTCCAAGTAGGTACTCCGGTTAGGGCCTGGAACCGGGTATTTTGTGCATCACTGTTCGTGATTGCGGAGATACGACACATGTTCAAACTTCATTTAAGTAATAGACAAATTTGGGCAAAAAAATTGTCTATTGTCCTAATTGTTAAATTTCATTTTCATGTAATCGCATTTTATAATTTGTTACGGATATCAAAATGACAGTAGCGGTGTATAACAACGAGCCATGCAGAACATGTCAAACTGCTCTTGCCACGCAGATGAAAAACCAACCGCTGAACACTCCTACAGTAGTCCTACTTGTTTACAAATGGTCCGTTTATAAAAACCAATATGAAATACAAGAAGTGTCTGTAGTAGCAGCATCTCAATCATGTGAAGGTTAAAGATTTAATGTGTAACATTCTTAGGAAGATTACGGATTACATTACTATTCATGCCTATCTTGGATCGCATCGCCTCTACGCCTGTCCTATTCATCTGCTTCATCACCTTCATTCTCACCATGTTCTCTTTTGACTGCACTGTTGACAAACCCATGCTCCTATATCTGCAGTCGTACAACTCAACTTTAATTAGAAACGGTCAATATTACAAACTGTGACACTTATTTGACATGATAACTAAGCGAGTAACCATTACCCAAACCACCCATCTTGCCACGTTTTGAGTTTATACAAAAATGGTTGGATTCTGAGGATTTACCTAGCAGCTAGCACAGCTGCTAGGTAATCCAAACTGAACGTGTCAACTTTTGGATGCAAGAGGGTAGATGGAACAATCTGACGCAAGTGATACAGCAACCAGTATTGTATCATCTTTATATGAGTTGATCCAGATTATGTTTAATCTTTTTGACAAGTCAAATGAGCAAGATAAAAATAGCTGGAAATAAAAAGGGTCAAATGGGTCAAAAGTCACACAAGGCGTGTTTGTTAATGCACATAATCTCCCAAATGGATTTTACCCAGAAATAAGATTTATATTGTAGCAATATAGTTTTTGTGATCATATTTTAACGTATTAGTTACTGATTAAAGATAGACAAAAAGATGTTTGGGGGTCAACATGACCGACCCTTTTGGCCCATATAAAATATACCGTTTTGACCCATTACCTGGCCCTCTGATTTTGTACTTAATACCATAGTAGTAGAGAGCGTTACCTGGCGAACTATAACATAATCATCAACATTTAAGCTCAGCTCACCATCTGCTTGAGCCTCAAATGGATGAATGACCTGATAAGGCAAAAGAATCAGATGAATAAAAATGAACCAACTAAATTTACTCAAAGAACAAGAACTGCAATGGAGTTGGATTAAAACTTTATACGCATGGATCCTATAAACAGTTATGATTGAATACTACTCAGCCTTTACCTTTCCAATAAAATAGTCATAATCTTGATTTTCATTGTGTGCATGCTGAGTGACATCGCTGGATGGAACAACAATATCTTTCTTGGTAGCAGATTGAGACGATTCTTGCATATGCATTGCCGAGATCATCTAACACCAATAAGAAGGCTTTTAAAAAAATCTGTCATGATTTATAAAGCCTCTGGTTCTAGCTAACATGGAAATAGGTGCATAATGCTAACCTCGGTATGTAGCTCCTCTAAGATAGACAAAACATGGCGGTGATAAGATCTTTCGGCATCCACCTACAAATATGGAAACTTTGAGACAATTAACCTGGACGAATATGAATTTTTTTAAACTGATAAGACTGATAATAAACGTATAACTGCAGAAAATTATGGCCATCCCATACAATAAAAGGTCTAAATGGAACATCTTGAAACTTATATATAATAAAGATGAAATATTCAACGGGTTGGGTGACATGTCAGAACAAGTATTTTTGGCATGGCTTAAGTTTGGATTGACTCGTAAGAACTTTTGTTCGATTTTTGTTAATGTTTATAGATAACTAGTCGCCAGATATGACTACAAAAAAAAATTAATAATAATAAAAATGTAATTTTTTTTTCAAAATGGAACGATTATTAAGAGGTTTCATGCATTAAAATACACTTTGGGTGGTTTCGACCCTACCTACTTGACCAATTTAAATTCAGCTAATATTCTATATATTACCAGTTTGACCGATTAGAAATAAAACATAACCTGAATTGACCCATTCATATGTAAGCAGTAAATGGGTCGAAATTGCCGTATCTAAATTATGCATTGCATTGCATTGCTCCAATTACAAGTCATAGTTTCTGCAATTCTAGTTTTCTATTTTTAACCCATTTGGTCTGTATGGGAAAATCTATTACTAATATTTATCATAACCAAATAAAGAACCATCTACAGTCTGAAGAGTAAAATATTACTATCATAAGAAGCTTTTGTAGGGTTATCTGTTGTTGTTGTTCCTCTACTGACAACATAGCAGAGATTGCTTCTTTCTGGAGTGTGCCAAGGGATGATCTGAGCTCACTCAACTTCGCTTCCATGTTTTTAAGTTTTAAGGCACTCTCTGGAGTAGGATCTCTGACCTTTGTTTGGCGCCTCAATACTTCCACTGCCTGACCAAAAAGTTCATCTCAATCAAATTTACACATGCACACACTCCATACTTACATACACATGTGTATGTATCTATTTTGTTAAGGCGCATAGGCCTAAAAAGTGAAGGCTTCTTTAAGCTAGGCGCACTAGTTTAGGATGTTTTAGGTTAATTCTAGACTATTAATATCTAGCCTTATTTGGGTTGATTCCAGGCTAATTTAGAGGTTTAAGACAATTTTGGCCTGAAACTGTACCTATGAGCCGGAAATAGCACACCTTACCAGGCGATCGCATTACCTGTACTAGGCTGTGCTTCTGCACCTTGGCCTTGTGCGCTTTTGACAATATATACACACATACATACATAGGTACAACTGTAGGTACATATACAGGGTTAGGATCATGTGAAAAGCTAGATATCCATGAGGAGTGCGAGAAGCTAGATATCCATGAGAAGTGTGAGAAGACTTCGATTCACAATTTTACATTTTGAGCAAATTCACAAATTTGTGAATCAGCAATTTGTACTTCTGATTCAAAACTGTGTGTGTAATTATTGGAATCATTATCAGATATAAAGGATCTTCATGTACAAAAATTTTAAATTGAATAGTGAGCGAAAGTCTTCTCACACTTTTTACAAATATGTAGCTTCTCAGTTGATCCTGATTCTATGTGTATATGTAACTGTGTGGAACTAATACATACCTGAGTTTCAACTTCTTGGCGGAGTCTATCACAACTGTGTGCCAAGTGGCGAGCATCTTCCAATGAAGCTGCTCTTATTGATGCTTTTAGTGGCTCAGACACCTACAAGGAAATGAGGTTAGTAAGCATTTGAATAAATATAAGAAGCCAAACAAAATCAACTCATTTTAGTAAGACACGTGTAAAGAGTGATATGTGTGTGTTTATACTATTTAATTAGCGAATAAATACAACGAACCGTCACATACTATATATTATAAAAACATCGTAAAATTCAAAAATAAAACGAACCAACCTGGTGATTAAGTGTCTCAAGCATAGTTTCCCTCTTGTCTTCGATAGCGTTCCGTGAAGTGCCAAGTTCCATAGCAGTCCTTACAAGGGGGAAACCAGGATTTACATTTTCAGTTCCATATTTGCTACAATCTTCAGCAAACCTTTTTTCTAAAAACAAGCCGAGTAAACTATTTGTATATCATGTGTAAGAAATAAAAGAGCCAATGAAATTCCTCAAACATATACCAATTTGCTTTTGCTTTTTGCCTATTGAAATAAACCCTTCAACTGCACGTACAATGTCCTTCTGGAAATGCTGGCATGTCACGAAACTAAAGTGTTAACTACAGCAGAAACACATTCGTTCTAGATCATTAAACATAACAAAAGAATTATACAAACTAAAAACTATAGAAAATAATATTAAGCATACCTTAGCTGCCCTTGTGGAATTATAAAGATCTTGAAGTTTCTGATGAGACTGAAGTTCTTCTTCATTAAATATATCAGCATCCTTACCCAGTCGGCTTAATACAGCCTGCCAAAAAGAAGCATCCGCCGATGATGATAAATTCTTTTCTTAAGATAAAACTACATGTTGGTTAAGAAATACTCCGAGCATACATTAATCGTATGTCCGGTTACAAGCGCATAATCTATATCGACAGTTACTATTTAGAACAAAGGATGCCGATATAGCTCCAAAATAACCGGCTAAAAAAGTCTTGCCTCCATGATGGAGCTGTAAACTTACCGCAAACTATCAAAATTTAAAATCCTATACCTCTCTTTAATTTTAACTAAGCTAACCTAAAGTATATCAATGAGATCAGAAAAGAGCTTAAACATCACAATTTAACATATTTAGGGAGAGATATAGTGCCAGTAACAAGAGTAAGTAGACAATATTTAATTTGACATAAATTTGACCAAATTTTCAATGGACAGTTGTTGATCATAACTCATAAGTCAACCAATCTAATTATTCTTTTTTATAAAAAAAAAAAATGTAACCTTTCTACAAATTCAACAAAAAGGGGCAAATTCTTTTTACAAATTCAATAAAATTACACCTACAAATAAAAAGAAAAAAAAAACATAAAACAACTACTAGGGCAAAAGCAAACCAAAACAATCATACACCAAATTATACACAAAAGTAGCTATAGAACAAACAAACAATAAATAAATAAATAAATAAATATTGGGGATTACTAACTTCAAACAATTAATGAGCATCATACCTGCTGCTGTTTGGCTACTTGTTCCCTAAATTTGCTCGCTTGCCTTCTTAAAGCTTCCATTTAATAATAATAATAATAATAAGAATAGAAGTCAGAATCGAGGTTGCTAGTGAATCAGATGAAGGATGAATTGAGAAAAGGTTTGAATAAAGATGATTTTAAGAGTGTGAGAGAGAGAGAGGGAATTAATAAAGAGAAGTGTTGTTGACGCGTAAAGAAGAAAAGAAGAAGAAAATGGAATGGAATGGCGGAAAAGGTATGAACAGTGACGCGTATTGTGTTGTATAGAAAGTTCGTCAAAAGATGACGCATCTTCAATCTATCTATAATCGTATCTATCAAACTTTGTAACCGTTTACGCGCGCCTCTTTATTAACCTCCTTTTTTAATTACTTTTTTTTTTTTTAACGGCAAATTTCTACTTCTTGTGGGACTTGAACCCATGACCTCCCCTTAGGTGTTCCTAGAAGCTTTTGCTTCTACCATTGAGCCACCAACCCCAATGGCAGACAAAAAAAAAAAAAAAAAAAAAAAACCTCCTTTTTTAATTAAAAAAAAAAAAACCTCCTTTGGTTTTTTTTTAATTACTATGTAAGACAAAATCACGATTTTTTTAATTAATGGATTAAAATAATCCTAACTGCGAAAATAATCATTAGCGGTCTCAACTTTCAGACATTTTGCTCTTAATGGACCCCCCGTTAACTCACACTAACGCCGTTAGCTGAAACTCACAATTCTAGGCGATTTTTCATCGGGTTTGAAAAAGGGAATCGAGACGATGATATTGGTATGTTCAATTGCAGAAATGAGCATGGTTCGATGGTTTAATCGTCGGTTCTGGTAATCCCATCCGAGGAGAACATCAACTACAACCGACAAACCATGCTTATTTCTGCAATTGAACATACCAATATCATCGTCTCGATTCCCTCTTTCAAATCCCATGAATAATTGTCTAGAATTGTGAGTTTCAGCTAACGGCGTTAGAGTGAGTTAACGGGGGTCCATTGAGAGCAAAATGTCTAAAAATTGGAACAACTAGTGGTTCTTTTCTTAGTTGAGACTATTATTGGCCAATAGTCAATAGTTGGGATTATTTGAATCCATTACTCCTTTTTTTATTGTGTTATGATATAGTTTATATTATTGCCTAGTTAACTTGGTGGGTCGGGGTTTCGGGTGATGGTTAGGATGGGATTGGTCGATGTGGTTATGAAAAAAAAATGAGTTTGGGTCAAAACAATTTGTTTTATAAAAATATTTTAATTTTAATTTGTTTTGTGTCAAAACGAAAGGGACGTTGTGTAACGACCCTGCAGTCGGTGCCGGGTTGTCGGGTCGGGTTATCGGAGCTACGCAGCGGATTCGGATCATAACAGTCTTTACTCTTCCAGGATCCACGTCATCATATCTGTTGGGTTACCTGAACACATGCCAAAAATAGTTTCTGTCAACATAAAGTTGGTGAGGTCGTGTATTTTATAAAGTGAATGGCCAGTTCGTTTATCGATAATTCTGTTATATAAAACATTCTTTTATAAACATGCTTTACAGTTATAATTCTGAAGGGGAAACTATATTTATATTATACCATCTCTATTATATATCAATTCTATTATATCTCCATTCTATCATATCGATTATATTTCGTGTCATTCCTATCGATGGTACCACTTTGATTGTGATAAAATACTCGTTCCTGTCCTCTACTTGGACAAGAATGGTTTTGGTCCTCTACTTGGACATTCCTACCCTCTACTTGGGTAAGACTGGTTCCTGTCCTCTAGTTGGACAAGAAAGGAAATGGCGGATACCGTCCAGTACTGTCCTCGTCGTTTCTATGTCCCCTTTTCTATTATACTTCTTTTATTTCTATTGATAATCTTTTATTATGTAAAGCATTTCTAGGTTTAATAAATGACATGTATTCCCCGAAAAAACACTTAATAAAACAGTAAAAGTGGGGAGTTCACGATACTCACAGGTTTGCGTATAATCTTCTATAGTCTCTCCTATTACAATTATATGTCATATATATATGGATACGTTTTACGCGTGGGACTTGTTAAATTGTAATACTTAGGATATATATCATATATACAATTTATACATATAGAATTCGGTATATATTAGATAGTCCTAAACTCGGGGTTCATTATTGATATTTATTATATGAGACACGACCCGGACATCCTAAATCTAGCTGGCCATTACAGCTTGGCACTCGTAAACTAATAAAGCTGGCCATTACAGCTTGGCACACGAACCTAAAGAACTCCAGACACGAACTTACCCGGATGATGGTTCGGCAGAGCATATTATTATTAACCCGAGTCTAGTATATCGTTTTATATATCGAATTTTATATATATAAACATATATATTTTATATATGTTTATTATTCTCTTATTATTATTATCAAGTCCGTACGTTCCCGTATTATATATATATTCGTATAATTCTAATAATCCTCGTCTAGCTATTGGACCGGGTTCTATTCCGGTAGTTGACCGAGTCACTTTATCGACTCGGTATCCGACTCGTATTCCCGATATGGTTAACGGTACCTCGCAATCAACATGATTATTATATTAATAACTAATCATAAGATTATTAACCAATTAACACAATAGAAACACACTTACCAAATAATAACCGGATACTCCTCGGTTATTACCGGAATATGATCGGGAGTTGATCGGAAAGTGACCGGAAGTTAACCGAAATTCCTATTGGTACCTTGCAATAATTATAACCATCATTAATAATCGATTATATCATTAAGGAACCAAAATAACCAATAGAAATACCACCGGTTACTTGATCGGAGACAACCAAAGCATGACCGGAGCCTAAATCGGTCACCTGATTAACAAACAAGATACCACTCACCCTTTAATATAATCGGGTGGGTTCAATATATGGTTCACGAGTACTGGTTAGAACAAAAGGATGGGTATGGCTCGGTTTATCGAATACAGACTCAAAACAGGGAAAGGCTCTTCGGGTTCAATGGTTCGGTAGTTATCATAGCCGATTGACAGTGGGTTTGGTTACCGGTTACTAATCCAGAACAGAAGGATGGTTACCGTGGGTTATTGACATCAGATGACAGTCACCATATCTTGGTGACTGTCGGGTCATTCGGACAAGGAGACGGGGTTCAATCGCTGTACTTGGTGATTGGTAACAGGTCGGGACTAATCGATGGAACAGAAGCGAAGGATTATTGGTTCGGTTGATGGTGATAGAACAGAGGAGAAGACCATGGTGATGATTAGAAACAAAGGAGGAGAAGGTTGGTTATTCTTACCGGAGTAAAGGAAAGGAGACGGCGGCGTCGGCGGTGTTCCGGCAGCGGTGACCGGCGACAGCGGAGGCGGCGGCGGCCTGCCATGGCTGTCCGGTACCCTGCTGCTGCTCTCTCTCTCTCTCTCTTGAATTCTCATATGTGTGTTGTGTACTTGTCTGATGCAAAGAAACAAATGAGGAGGAAGAGGATTTTTATAAGTTAAAACCAAATAGAGGGTGTTTGGTGACAGAGATAACAGCTGGAAAATATGGGTGTTTGGGAACGGGTTTAAAGCTATACCAGGAGTGTTTAGCGCGGATGTAACATCAGATTGGGAGCGTTTGGTGCAACTTTACAGATTTATTTATTATAATAATAAACTAGATTTATTATTATTTTATAAACGGGTGGTCGGGTACGACCCAACCCGTTTACAAGACCCGTAACACTTCGGGGTGTTACACGTTGGTTGCAAATAGTAGTAGTTTTATAAAGATGTATTGGATTTTAATAATCCAAATTTTAACCCATTGGTGGCAATAATCTGTACTTTAAAAATTCTTAATAACGATCCTAATTTTCGGACATTTTTTCTCTGGTAAACCTTTTTTAACTGAGCACTAACTGGGTTAGCGGGTGCTGACGTGGGATCCCAGTTGACATGCCAACGTGGTTAATTTACTCTGACGTGGGATCCTAACTACAAGGGGTTTGATGTTGATGTGGCCTTTGAGAACAATCTCGTTACTAAGAGGAATACGGTGCCTATTCTCTTCTTCATCGTCAGATATCTCCTCCTCGTCGCTATTCACGGAGGAAAACCCTCATTGATTTGATTTGAGGAAGATGATATATATTAAAAGGATTGTATTTATTAATAATTCTTTATTATGTTTAAAAGGAGAAAATAACACATAGGCATGGTATAATAATATATAATGACACCTCAGATTAAATTTACCACGTCAGCATGCCAACTCATAGTCCACGTGATCACCACTAACTGGGTTAGTCATCAGTTAAAAAAAGTTCATTAGAGGAAAAATGTATGAAAGTTGGGATCGTTGTTGGTAATTTTTGAAGTACATATTATTTCGGACCAATGGGTGAAAGTTTGGATTATTAAAATCCAATACCCCTTTTATAAAAGAAAGGTTCCAAAATATATTCACTTGCCATATTTTTTATGGTTGCTAGTGGTTACGGTGGCGGTGCTAACCGTTATGAGTTGGTGCCGAGGAGACGGTGGTAGTTGTGATGGTAGTGGTGGATGATGAAGGAAGCTGCAATGGGGGTGTGTCGTCGTGGTGGTGAAGGTGGAAGGCGGGGTTGTAGGCATGGTGGACACGGTGATGGAAGAGTGGCAATAGTGATGGAGTGTTAGTGGTAGTGATCGAGGACAATGATGATGGTGGAGTGGCAACATTGGTGTTGGTGTAGCAGTGATAATGGGTTGGTGACTGTGAGTAGGGGATAAGACAAACAATGATCATGAGTGACATCAATCTATTTGGACCCTTTTTAAGTTATCAATTACTATAATAGATGTTTATTTTGACTCGTTGACTAAATTGTGTAGCTCTAACTTGAATGGTTGACTAATTTGAGTTGACCCAAGTGAGCCTATTTACTATTTGGGTGTGCAGAGTCGGTTTGGTTCAGTTTGATTTGATTATGGAGGCTTAATCATAACCATAACCGAAAATAGCGTGTGCACAAGAACCCATAACATATGTTGTGTTTAACTACATGTTAAAGATACCCAAAGGCATCTCAACTATCACTACATGAAACTCTCACCCATTAACCTCTTGTGTCGATCGCTTCTCTCTATACTTTACCAACCCTCTCCCTCTACTTGCTCACCACCATGTCTCCTCAACAGCCAAACCAGCGGTGGTGATGAAACTCTAGTGTATCTCTAGAGCCTTTTATAAAGTTTATTCTCATGTCTTTTGTCATATCCGTCGTAGAAGGACGTTGAATGCATAACCATTTTAAAGTAAAGAACTACAATAACCGCATAAACATGTGTACCTTTGCTTTAACCATAGGGGTAATAATGTAATATAACCATTTACCATCCCACATTCCCACTTCCTTGTTTATGTTATATCTCTCTAGTTTTACAATGCAATACATGTGAGATAAAGATCTCACGAGTCATGATAAATACGAAAAACATTACAACAAATTGTCTGCATTATTATCATAATTAATTCGGAAAGTAAAACATAAAAATAAGAGATCACAATGGCTTTTGTACAATTATTTGAGTACATTTTCAATTATCTATAGGATCATGATACAATAAATATTGGTTTAAATTACACAATCTACATACTTTTCATCATTTCATTCACAAGATTATCGATCAACTCTTACGTCCATCATCTTCTTTCTTCTTGGGAGCACGAGGCCTTCGGAAAGACCCCCTAAAAACCCACAAATTATTATGACTTTTTTCGTGTAAACAAAGTAACCAAACTAATCAGTTTTGACATTAAAAAGAAATAGAAATAGTTAATATCACATCAAAGTTATTAAGATTTTGTTTGTATCATCTCAGTTTCATATACGATGGATAATCAACCTGTTAAGTTTGTTTACAGTCAAATCACTTGGTTGCCCACAAATTCTTCTTCCTCTAATTTTCTAAACCAAATATGCACACTTTGTTTTTTTCTATTTACAAACCAAACACATATATTCTTTCTCCTTAATTAGCTACAAACCCATTTCATGAAAGACTAGTGGTGTTAAAAAATTAAAGGAAAATAAAATGATAATATTCGTTTGACCTTACTCTTCGTATAAAACAAATACTAACACATAAACGGACATCTTTTCTATTCTTGTTTTTGTTCCTTCTTTAAGAATCTATCTATATAATAATTGAGGTCATCTCGGGTCGAATGAAGCCTTTAGAGAGAGCCTGAAGGATCCACAAGGCTATATGGAGCTCCGACTTTTGTAACTATAAAAACCTACATGTTTTTTTGTTTTTTTTCATTCTTCTTTTGATTCAACAATCTTCCTAAACAATCTTTCTCATTCAACCCTAAACTCCAAACCTCTGGTGTATCTCTTTCTCATTATCATTCCCATTCAACCCTAAACTCCAAACCTCACATCTATAATCTATAATCGACATCAGGTACATTCAATCTCTCTTGCGCCGTTTGTGATTTATCATTCTTCGATTATAATATTTCGGATTTAGTTAATCAAAACCTAACTTTATTTTCATTCCCTCTCCTCCTTCACTGGACTTCTCACTGCGATGGTTTCTTTTACAGTGTACATGCCTTGGTCGTCCTCTTTGTGTTTGGATTCGTCAAACTCCGGTTTGTTATATCTTTTTTCTTTTTTGAAACCTGATTTATTGTACATCTATTCACCTTAATCTGTTAATGCTGGTGCGGATTTTGTAGCCCGATTCTTCAATCGGTCTTGAAATATGGTTTCTTTACGAGGTCTTAGGGTTTTCTTCATAACTTTGAATTCGAGTAAAGGTATTTTGATTGTTGAAGACCCTAATTTGAGCGGGCCATGGCTGACAACTTTTTGTTGTGTGCTTGAAATGCCATTCTATTTAATTTATTGGTTGATTTTGGTGTGAGATCAGATGCTTGTAATGGATTTTGTATGTTGGTAATGCTTGGACTGATAACACGACAAGGCACTTAACTATACCATGGCTTCTATTGTGTATTATTTTTAATTTTAGGGTTTTGTTATGGTACAACAGACCGTAAGTTGCCATACATGTATATGTGTGCATTTTTAGATGGTAGCATGTAGCTTTTTTGTTTCTTATGAAGTTGCTTTTGTGGCTTAAGAAAGGTTGATTTGTGTAATTTGAATTTGAAGGCATAGGTTGGGTTGACCCCCAAAAGTCAAAATGAGTTATTTTCACCAAGAATATGAATTTTATGCTTGAACAAAAAGACATCTGTATCTTATTTTAATTTGCAGCCTATTAGGTTGACTCCTAAAAGGCAAAATGAACTATTTTTTTCCTCATTTGGTGGTGATGGCCATCTAAGATTAAAGGAGTCGTTGATGTTTTTTTTAAGTTCATTTTATTATTTAGTTTTTGTTGGCATATATGAAAGTTTGAGTTGCTGAACAATTCATGTGGCAGGATGATTCTGGGAAGATATGACATTATGACCAATTACAAAAGTAGCCAGTTAGCCACGCATAAAGTTTTTTAGCAAGTCGAAAAGGGTTGGTACAAGTAATTTTTTTTCTCCTAATATGATTGCGCAATTGTCTCTGTTCGATGATGGTCGGATTCGGCTTCATCTCCTCTCTCTCTATAGCATCTGATCTGAATATCTTCAAGTCATAACAAATGATTAGTGTTCCTTTGATTCAAGGTTTGATTATCTTTATTATATTTATTTTACGTTTTTTTTATTTAATTGGTATTCTGAAACCCTAATTGCGATCCCAGTTGTAATCGACCAATCAATGGTAAGATCATTGATCCGAATCTATTGTTTCTGTTGCAGGTATTGATCGAATATATTGTTTCTGCTTGCTCTCTCTCCCTCCCTTCATTTTTTTAAAGATGTACAATGATTGCGCCGCAAAGTGTTGCAGGTATTGAATTCAGTATATCATTTTATCTTATTCTTCTTTAGAAATGATAATTTCAAAAGATGATTTTGAAGGCGTATGGATTGGTTGATTTTTGATATTTGATCGTGTATGTTTGCGAGATAATATTCATGTAATCCTCATGTTTGTTCATGAGGATTATAATTATTTTGGATGTTTAAAGATTGATAGATGATGTGTTCATAGGATTATGTTTGATTCAGTTTTGTCAATTACGCTGCCATATGCATTTCCTACTTTAGTTTCATAAGTTTGCTTGATTACTTGTATTTCAGTTTTTTTTTCCCTTCACCGCATCCAAATTAAGTTTGTGTATTTTTTTTCTTAATTTTCTGCGTTTGTTTTTTTAAGGTTGAAGCTTAGCGTTCTTAGATCATTATATATAATTGTGGGTTCATTATACTGACAACATTGGTTTAGGGTAAATTTTCAATTATTATCAATTTTTTGTTTCTTTTATCATTGGTTTCATTTTTTCATCAATGTTTTTGATTATGTAAACCATCACAACCAATGATTGCTATACGTACATCAATTTTCAAGAAATAATTAAGATTTAGTTTCTAAGAGTGCTAATTTTGTTTGATTTGTAGTGGAAAGAACAAGATTAGGAATAAAATATGTTATGTGATTTTCATACAGTATGAACTAATATTAGCATTCTTAAGATATGGCATCCATCAATGTTGTATTCCTGTTACCCAAGCTGACCCAACCTGTTACGCAATCTGACCCGGACCGTTTAGACTGTTACTCAATATGACTTTGTTTTCACGTGCGCTTAATATGGCCTTACCTGTTTTGATCTTTTGTTAGATCCGCTACACAAGCTGACTTGTCCCGTATTGGACCGTTCGAACAACTAAGAGAAAATGTTTTTGATGATGTATTACTTTCAAAACCTTTTATGTTTTGTGTTTTATGTTTTTCATTAATGGATTTTTACTTATTATGGATAACTAACTAGACCTTTCAATTTATTAAAAGATATGTTTTTAATGCAGATGCTTGATCGACAAGTGTGAAATTCGAAACGACGGAGATTACATATGTGAAAAGTAATTGGCCTTTTAGTATTTTTCATTGGGGGTGTTTTGGTAATTTCATATGTGGCTGTTTGCGGGGCTGCTTTGAAGCACTCTTCATCTACGGATTAGCCATGTGTATCATCTCTTTCCCTTTTGAAAACATTTTACCAACCATATGAAACTAAATGTTAATTAATTCTTTCTAGAAAACATTATACCAGTCATATTGAAACATCAATGTGCAGAGAACTCTTTTTGAACTAAAGTGAGAATTAGATAAGACTAAATTCCATTTATTAGTGACTCCATTGTACTTTCACTTAGCAATAATGTTATAGCAAATAAACCATGGCAAAATCATTGTTTGGATTCTTTATTTTGACTGTGGTTTGTTTGATTTTAGCATCTTTGTTCTTTTGAAATATTTAGGCTTGATTTCACTATTGCTTACTTTGTGTTTTTTTTTTTCTGTCAAGGTAGGTAACTGGGTTTCATTTGTTGAAGAACTTCTTATTTGTATGACATTCCTATTTATTGTCTAATACATAACTATTTTGGGATCATATGTGTTTGTCTTTGATGTGTATTTTGTGTTAAGTGGTCATCTCTGTAGGATTTGGATGTGCCAAAATACTCTGCCGTAATAATTTGGCTTTTAGATTATATTATGTGTGTATCTTTTTCATTTATGTATGTATATGTTATTACAACTACACTCATGTTTATGTTTTGTATTTTAAGCAGGTATCACTCAGTTATTCGTTTATTTTGTTGCCGTTAGAGATGCCACATTTTGTTATTATATAAAGTTTCTTAGAGATGCCACATTTTGAATTCTAAAGTCAAAGGTAATATTATTCAGTTTGCAAAATTGGATATGATTTTGTTACTAATTCCCCCCCCCCCCCCCCCCCCCATTTTTTTCTAATCTGGTAAAAATTTTAGAAGTCGTTCTGGGCATTAATCTTTTTGTCGAAATATTAAGAACACACAAAAAAGAAAATTAGAGCTTACTGCTAACATGTTTGACTGTTAAAGTCAAAGGGTAAACAATTTTAGAGAGAATCATGAGAGTTTGTTCATAATCAGGTATATATCATGCTATGGCCTATTTCGTTTACAGATCCTGAATTGTATATATCATGCTACCATACTTGAAATTTTGTAACTTTGATGTTTTATAAACTTAAGAACAAGGTTGCTGGTGGTTTTGACTTCTAATTTAAAGATGATAATATGGATATTTGATTTAGTTAAACTATATGTTGTAAGGATGTTCATGATATATTATTGATATTGATATTGATGTTCAATTAATAACTCATGTGATGACTTGTGCAGTATATCAGAAAGTTACTTTTTCTCAGACCTGGATAAGTCTTCAATTGAGCAAGTATTGAGACAACTTCGCAAGCTACCACGGAGTGAATGTGAACCCTATCTATTAAAATGCTTTTTGAAGGTTCACAAAGGAAAATATGGCCAAATTCACTTGATTTCTTCACTAACTGCTGGAGTGATTCCCTACATTATGTTAGGCATCTGTTAACAAAGGTACTTGTATTTTGGTGTTTTATTCTTTGATGATTTTTTAATGCGGACTTATAGTTTGTATAAATGGCTAATGTAGGGAGTCCCGCCACTATTTTCTGTCCTTTCTCCACTCTATGATCATGCTGGTAAGTTTTGTGTAAAATACTTTATTGAAGGTTCTAAACTGTTGCATTATTAAGCATGCTACTGTGGCCGATCGTCTGGGTGTTAACGATCAGGTTTTGCTGGGAATGGAAGAGGCCTGTCGGTGGTGGACCAGAACAATCAGATCTGCAGCGTTTGTTGCTGCTGCTACGGGGTTCTGCACGGACAGATTCAGCAGACATTGTGGGTTTGGTCGTTGTACCTTTGTTTGGTGAACTTAGGGCTTAAATAAATGAATATGTATGTATTTGTGTATTCTGAACTGAATGGCTTCGTAGGACTAGATTAAGATGATGTAGTTTGGTGTAAGTTCCGAAATAGTTATTATAGACGGAGAGTTAGCTTTACACTTTTTCATTTATTGTAATAAGCTGTTATGTGCAGTGAGTTGGCTATTGAAACTTTCAACTAGACGTAAGTTAGTTATCTATGTGAAAAGCTTAGGTTATGAGACTGATAAGGTGAGTTTGGTTTATAGATGGACAATTATTGTAATAAGCTGTTATGTGCAATGAGTTGGCTATTGAAAATTTTGACTAGACGTAGGGTAGTTATCTAAGTACAGGCTTAGGTATACAATTTGGTTTTTTGTCCTCCTTATATGGTATAAAATAGTTGGTGTGTATATATAATACATGTGTGTATACCTTTGTGAGAGAGTGAGGAATCGATGCAAAAATACAAATTAAGACAAGAACTTCACTAATATACATTAGCTTTTTGTAATTTCAGGTTCATATTGTCTACAAAGTTTTCTGATGCAACTGGTGGAGCTTGGTTTTTTGTTTTCAGTGATGAAGCTGGGAAATTAATTGGTTTTCTCAGCTAATGAGCTGATGT